>JAVQKC010078456.1:0-25201 GCA_036025475.1 Philypnodon macrostomus | reverse complement strand
ACAGCGAGCCAGGATCTGAAACAATATCCACTCCCCCAAGAGGGAGTGGGACAGGACAACATGTGAATCACACTGAACTAATGATGGATAGAACTTAACAAAGTAAAAAGTGTAGAAATAAAGAGAGTTAATAGTAAAAAGTGAGAGATGAAGGGACAAGGAGTACAAGTGGAACGTCTCTTGGAATACAAGTATTCCAGATAAAAGTAAATGCAATGTAAAAAGGTGTGTGTTTTTGCTCACTGATAAAATCACTGAAAATATTATGTAATGGAGATGCACAAATAGTGTATTTGTTTGTTGTACTTAGTGACTGGCATTGTGACAGTGATTGCCAAATGCTGCAGATCAAAGTCCTTCAATCTCAAATAATCTCCACCGATTCTTTGATACAATGATGTATCAATAATATATAGTTGTATATGAAACAAACCAGCTCATTTTCTCTTGGGAGTCTGAGAGAAGATTACCAAAATAACAATATCAACCTGATACACTGTTATCTTATCAAAAGTAATTTCACTTTGGCTTGAATACTATCCAGTCTCTGATGGTTTACATTGCTCTCTGGTATAAAAAAAATAGTAACAACACATTCAACTAACCTTTTTTATTTACATCTATAGCTGAAGTAGATGGTGACATGACATAGAATTGCAGTATTTTGCCTTCCTGATTGGTCCAAAAGGTGTTGTTTGTGAGCTGACCTCCATTAAGGGGTGATTTACACTGTGACATGATGAAGCACCAGACAATGACTTTGCACTTTTGGACATAGGCCAAAGACACAACAACCTTTTTCTTTACATTTCCTATGGGTAGACTTTGAGTAGCCAAGAAAGACTTACATCCATCAAAATGAACCATAATAATGCTTTTTGGTTTTCCAAGTATCCAGTTTCTTCCATTCGTCGCAGTAGGGGGAGCTCAGAGGGACTATAAATGTGGACTTGGTGCTGGGTAATAAAACCCTACAGTTAAAGGAAAAAATTAGTGGCGTGCCATTTTTTAACAGGGTAGTTTTCTATCACATTTTTCTTGTCCCGTTTTTCTGATGTGCAATGTACTCCCTGAACAAATAGATATATAAAACATATATTTGACTGTGACCCATTTCTTATGACAACAGTGTTATCAGTGTTTTTGTGACGTGTGCTTGGCATATATTGATTTAGAGAAACCGGACATATGACATAAGAACATATTGACTTCATAGGTGCAGACTCATGTTGTCGTCCAAAAGCCTATACCTCAACGTCATCAAAATCTATGTACACTGTCAATGCTAAGAAACAGTACAAATAAATTCCTGTTATGCAAGGCCCAAAAATTTAGAATTTATATAATTGTATTTATTTGAGCACATATCAAAATATATTATTACAACATATAAAATGTATATCAAGTAGCCTATAACAAGGAAAATGTTATTAGGGTATTATTTAAATATGGGCAATACACAATATCTGGCTTCTTGCTTAATTCAAAAGACTGGTCCATAAATATGTGTTCAAACTGACAGAATGAATAAATCATGCTGTAGTGTAGTGCTTTACTGTTGCTGCTTTTAATGGTTAAATGCTGATCATAAAATCACAGTAAGCCCATGTGATATCTAAAGATTAAACAGAATTTGTCTGTTAAATTACATGTATATGTCTGTTAAATTACACGTATTTGTCTGTTAAATTACATGTATTTGTCTGTTAAAGTACATGTATTTGTCTGTTAAAGTACATGTATTTGTCTGTTAAATTACATGTATTTATCTGTTAAAGTACATGTATTTGTCTGTTAAAGTACAGGCTAGAAAACAGCATATTCATGATTGTAATAGTTTTATTCTAAAAATATACTCATTATAAATGCAGATATTATTTATACTTGTTTACTTACAAATAGTCACAGCTAACCACAAAAATAAACCTGTATTCAACAAAGTCAGTGAAAAATACAACTGAACTTACTACTAAAAAGAACAACTGTGCTTAAGGGATGAAATAGAGAAAACCACTGTTTAACTCAAACCAGAAAATTCCACAAAATCTACTCTGTTTAGATGAAGTGAAATTCTAAAAAGATCAGGATTTCTCTTGAAAATTATGTGAATCTCGTACGATTTCCAGCTTGATAATGTATAGATATTACGCTTGTAACTGACAACATCTTTACCCAAACATTTACACATGAGCTTTAGCTGGATATTTACATAGCACACACACAACATGACTGTTGCATCCTGGAGCTTCAGGCCTTCAGGGGCCACAGGTCTTCCTGTACATATGCACAGGACTGCTTAGTTCTTTACAACTCTGTGCTGATGTTTGATGTACACTTGTCTCTTTGCATGATTAAACCTCAATGAACTGCTCATCCAGTGTTTGTCTCATCTTTGTCTACGATTGCTAAGACATACTACACTCAACACTCAGCAAAAAGTCCCCTTAATTAAGGTTGTTAGAAGCATACATTTAAATGAAAAGAAAGTTCACATGCTTTTACTCATTACTGTTGGTCTGGTCAGTAAGAGTAAAGTAAAGTGTCTCAAATAGAGTTTACTCCCAAATAAATGGTTAGATGAACATGGATGACAAAAGGAGTATTTATTTACAGTGTACAGTTTATTGATCCGTTTCATCATGGCAAAGCATACAAAAGAGGGGGAATAACAGCAACACTATGTGCTATTTCTGTTCTCATCCTAAAACCAAAGGTGAAGCGATCTGAAGATCCATGTGTTGATGATGAGACACGCGCGGCTGCTTCTCCTTGTTTTGACGCCTGTGACGCGCATACGTCCGGTGGGCTTCCGCTGGCGCACAGGTGACTCTTGGCGTGGGTCAGGGCTGATGGGGTCTGGTTCGGGTTAACTGCCGTGGACTGATGTAAGAGGGGTGTAGTAGCTCAGCCCTCGGCCTCCTCCAATGAGACACAGTCGCGGCTCTACACCCATTTGCACGCACGGATAAAACCGGTGCACATCACTCCGCCAACATTTGCTCTCAATCACCAACTATATGCACTGTTTATTCAGTTCTTTGGGAATATTACCTCAGGTAAGGATGCATCAATTTATTTGTCCTATACAATAACATTTAGGCTATTTTTGCAAGAGGTGGATGTAGTGGTTGATAAATCTTGAGTTTCTTAAACAGTTTCGTGTTATGTGTTATGTGTTATGTGCAGTTTTACGCCTGCCTTTTTACATAAGACAATGACTTTTTGTTTTACCGTTACTGTAACAGATTTTTAAATTCATGTTTACTGAGTGAGAAGTTCTTCAAAAGCGCTCATTCTTCAATTGTGTTATTAATTATATAATAATAATATTAATTGGCTAAATATGATAGCATGCATGCATGCCTTTTAGATACACAGATGTGATATACAGCAGCACAAATAGGCAGGGTCAATACTACAAATTAACTAAATATAAAAAATAATAATATACTTTTCTAAAACATTTTCTTTTTATAAACTTGTCGCCTATATTTGGCATATTAACAGAAATATACAAAACAGTAACAATATTTTTCTATAGCATTATGTATTATTTATTTGTTTGATTGCATATATGTTCAGCTACAAAATGGACAACAAATCCTACTTGGTGAAGATGAGTGGTAATGGAGTGCTGGCTAAGAACACTGTGAATGGGACAGCTCTGAACAGGAATGGTCTGCACCATGTGAAAGTAAACGGCAGCCTGTATCCTACCAAAACCAAGAACCGGAGACAGCGGTGGGAGGTGAAGCCTTCGGAGATGGCCAAAAACACCCTGAACCCAATCAGGGCCATAGTGGACGGCATGAAACTCACACCCAACCCTGAAAAAAACATGATCGCACTGTCCATTGGTAAGACCCCATTTGTCCACCTTTCATGAACTCTTTCCCCTTGCTGGCCACTTCACTACAACAGCCAATGCAAACAATGGAAAGTAGTAGCGAGGTTTCTTCATTTACATAGAAAATGTTTAGAGCTCCTGAGAAGGTCAGTGCTTCAGCATACAGGAGTACTTAAAGCATGTGTTAATATAACTAAATACTTCTATATGTTTTTGATGTGGAAAAAAAACAATAATTAAAAACATTTTGATAATATATTAGGAAATACACTGGTTGGTGGCTGTTAACATCCACTGATTTGATTTTATTATGTTTTACATCATGTTCACAGCCACCAACCACAGACTAGGCAAGTGGTTTTGAGCAGTACATGAGGGTTAAGTATTACTGGACATCTGGACTGGCATGAGCTCTATTTTCATCATTTGGAGGCGATCATTTCAATAACTTATATTAATAAATATTTGCTTATGTTATGTGTGTCAGGGGACCCCACTGTATTTGGAAACATGCCAACACACAAGGCTGTGCTGCAGGCAATGAAAGATGCCATAGACTCTCAGAAGTTCAACGGATATGCTCCATCTGTTGGTAAGTGATATTCAGGGATGTGATATGCAAAACTTTTGAGAATTGTCTTAATTAGTCCATGTGATAATCCTGTAGGTTACTTGAAGAGTCGAGAGGCAGTGGCAAACGCTTATAGTTGCCCACAAGCCCCCCTGGAGGCAGAGGTCAGTACCCAGTCCCTACATGTTTCATGTTTTAATAGTATATCAGATTTATAAAGTGCTTTTGTGGCAACCCAGTTTTGTTCAACATTTGTTGTCTAATGCAACATGATAAGAATGGTTAAAGTAAAAGAGCCATCCTGTTTCAGGATGTGATCCTGACCAGCGGCTGCAGTCAGGCCATTGATCTGGCCATCAGCGTGCTGTGTAACCCTGGGGACAACATCCTGGTGCCCTGCCCTGGATTCTCCCTCTACAAGACTCTAGCTGTTTCCATGGGCATTGAGGTCAAACTGTACAACCTGCTGGTGCGTACCATAGGCAAGGACTATAGCCACATTATCACATATATTTTAATAATTACAATTACATCTGGCTGTCCTGTTCTAGCCAGAGAAGTCATGGGAGGTTGACCTGCAGCACTTAGAGAGCCTGGTTGATGAAAAGACCTCCTGTCTCATTGTAACCAACCCATCCAACCCCTGTGGCTCTGTCTTCACCAAAAAACATCTGCAGAAGATTCTCAAAGGTTAGCAACTATTGAAACTCATCTAAAAGCCAATTATCTTAGGCAGCTGTGATGACCAGCTTCGTACAGCTATAGAAGATCTTGTTGCACTAGAAAATATTAAAACTGTAAACATTTCATTTTTCAGTGGCCTCTAGACACTGCATTCCCATCCTGGCAGATGAGATCTACAGCGACATGGTGAGTGACCCTTACACAGGCAGGTAACAGAAGCACATTTTCGGCCGTGCTGGACCTGTGGTATTTGCTCTGTCCGGAGCGTGCGTGTACAGTGGCATATCAGCACATGAGGGATTAGGCCACTCTGGCTCCAACATGGATCCAGTATCAAGCAGCTGGACCAGGGGCAGGGGTTATCTGGAACAAGGCCAGTGCGGCAAGACTTTTGATTAGTCATTATTGAGCACTCATGAAAATCATGTAATTATATTCAAGAAAAATACTTCCCATGTATAATCCTGAAACTGAACCTGAGCAGATTCATTGACCCACATTGTGCCAAGATCAAATAAAAAAAGCTAATTTTCCCACCTCAGAGGAAGGCATATTGCAAAGTCAGTCCAGGAAATAGGATCGATACTGGCCTTGACTCCACTGAAAGGCCTCTTATGACATTTGTGGGCCTAGTGCTGTTTGTCAACTAAATACAAAGTGCTGATAAGGAATGTTATCTAATGATGTAACTTTTGATAAGATTATGAAGCTCTATCACTATCCTGTCATTCCATACACAACTAATAAGTGGTCAACTACAATATAAATATTTCTGTTGTCACTATTATGCTTTTCTTTATTAACTTTAGGAACATGGAGCTCTACCATTAGAACATGTGCTCATGCTTGTTTTCCTCTTGTTAATTGTAATGGGAATATAAAAGTTTTCACTTAGGTTGTTGAGTTCATCTATAAGAGCCCCGTTGCCTTGACGCCATTTTCTTTGAACACAAGCCGACCGCAGTGACTCTGCACTTTCTAGAAGCATATGTTTGTGATTAATGCAGATGTGAGGTTCTGGCACAGCTGCAAAGTGGGAGATGGGGGTGTGTGTTGGGTGGATGGCCAGACAGGACGGAGGGGGAGTGGGGCTCTTTTTATGACCTGGTGCTCTGTCAGGGGCCAGTTCAGTGCATGGGGCACTTCTCCCAGGGCCCTGTCCCGGCAGTAAATTATGTTTTACTGCACCCCGCTCAGGCTAGCTCTATACATGCAGCATGTACTTCAATGATCTGGGCACGCTCTGTACTCTTTGACCATAATAAGCCCCTTCTACAAGCCAACCCTCACAGCCACAATCCCAAAAATGCTTTAAACCATGAAGCATATGTTCAGCTGTTATGTCATTCAAACCCAACTGGCCAATAGAAGACGGGGCCGATCCCCAATTACTGTCAAACTCACTGTATGTTTCCAATAGGAAACAGCTTTGGGTGGGAGGCGCCCAGAGGAGTACCATCCTCTTTCCACACTGTTCTCAACCTTCTCCTTTGTGTTTCTGGGGTTTATCTAAGCACACACTAGACCACCTGGTAATGATATACATTCAGTTTCTTTGAAATGTACATTATTCTAGCTGCTCTGCTACAGTCAGTTTCAAGTACATTTGTGTTCCCAAAGAATCACATGTTTTAAACAAAGATTAGAACATTTGTTTATGATGTTGTCATGTGTTTTCCAGGTTTTCCCAGGATGCAGTTCTCCCTCCATGGCATCTCTTAGCAGTGACGTTCCCATCCTGGCCTGTGGAGGCCTAGCTAAACGTTGGCTTGTTCCCGGTTGGCGAATGGGATGGATCCTGATCCATGACAGGAATGACATATTTGGCACAGAGGTATACTGTCTACTGTGTACTATTTATCGGAAGAGCATATGTCCTATATTCAAATACTGAATTATACATATACTGTGCTGTGAGCAGATCAGACAAGGGCTGGTGAAACTGAGCCAGAGGATCCTTGGAGCCTGTACCATCGTCCAGGGAGCTTTAGAGAGTATCCTCAACAACACGCCTCAGAGCTTCTACAGCAGCACCATCAGCTTCCTCAAGGTATGTTTTATTAAATAAGACAGATTATGTCAATCATGATCATTGTTGTATTTTCAAATAACGTAATACGATTGTTCTTGTCCTCAGTCCAATTCAGAGATCTGCTTCAAAGGACTGTCCACTGTCCCAGGCCTGAACCCTGTGATGCCTTCTGGAGCCATGTACCTTATGGTCAGTACTGTGTGCATTAGCAGCAGCTAACAGTTTTGAAAACGCATTTTCTTCATACTTTGTCCTATACGTATATTTGTTAGGTTGGCATTGAAATGGAGCACTTTCCTGATTTTAAAAATGATGTGGATTTTACTGAGCGTCTGGTCACTGAGCAATCTGTCTTCTGTCTTCCAGCCTCAGTAAGTTTTCTATTATTACAAGATTGGAACAAAACTAAAATTGTAATTGTTCAGTGTCTGCAGAACTGATGACAGTACATTTGTGTCTGTTGCCAGGCCTTTGAGTACCCAAACTTCTTCCGTATAGTGGTGACGGTGCCAGAAGACCAGATGGTAGAGGCTTGTGAACGAATTCGGGAGTTCTGCCTGACCCACTACAGACCACGCAGTCGGGACAGCAATGACCTGGACCAGTGACTGTAGGGCCTGGCAGGCATTAGAAATCATATCCATATAGTATTATCAGACAAGGGTTATTTCTTCTGTAAACCAAATGAAAGATGTATTTATGTTTTATACGAGCATAATAGCCTTGTGTTTTTAGTCTGTATTTATATCATTTGTTTATATTTTGGATGCTTTTTGTATAACCTTAATGTCATTAATACCGTGACTGTAGCTGCTGCTTGATATTCTGGTCTAAAAACAGAGGATGTGTAAGTTTATATATTCATAGTTTGCAGGCATATTTAGCGTGTGCTGGATAATGCATATACATGTTATCAATATATTATATATTATAATATATATATATATATTTTATATCCCGTAATTATGTTTGTATTATGTTTTGGACTACACTGTAAATATATGTACCTGTATGTATTTTTATTGTTGATTTCCAAATAAAATGTAATCAAAAATATGAACGATCCTGACAGAAATTTCAAGATACTGGTTTTCTGCTTTTGCTGGAGTTAATGTCCTCCTGTGTTGTTTATATTTTATAATAGGTTCTGTGAGTTCTGTGAGTTCTGTGAGTTCTGTGATTTCTGTGAGTTAAACTAGGCAATTCTAGGCTCATTTGCTCAACTATCACAGTGTCTTAAATTATAGACCTAAATCGCTTGTAAAACTGAGCCCCTTTCTGACGTTCCATATACACTTAAGAACATACTGTACTCTTTCTTTACAGAACCAGTGAAAAACAATGACATGTGCTAGTTCTGTTCACAGAAAATACCTCTAAAACTTAATAAACACCACCCTATGTGCGTGTGTGCAGGTAGTTTCAATATCTTTATCCAAAAAATAATCCTTGAATTGCATTTTGAATTAATGGTAACTGTTCATTGTCAGAAGTGTACCTTGCTTAACGCTTAAGTTGTAGTTTGTGTTAAACCCCATTGTGTTCTTTCTTGAGAATGCATTTTCTCTGATTTTCTATTCATATATTCAGTTTGTGTTTGATTGTAAACTGCCATTTATGAGAAACATTTTATGACGTTACATAATGGTTTGTAATACTGGCAAGATAGTGAAGTATACTTGCTCCAGAGTACTTCAACTAATACAAATACACTTGCTTAACATGTCTAATACAACATCCCCATCTATTGTTGAAGTGCCCATGTCACAGCTAAACACTATAATGACAGTGTGTGGCCCTCATGAGAATAGTGACCTTTGCTTCACCCTCTCACTCTCAGTGTACACATAAATACTTCTAGGTACTTTGTGCATTGTCCAATCATTAACTCCCGAGGTCTGATAGTGACAACTGAGAAGGTAGGGCTCCGGACGCAAGAAAAAAGACAAAAAGACGGACGATATTAGACATTATAGCAGTGGAGATATAAAGGAAGGACATTGCACAGCAGTTTATAGGAATAGAGGAAGTGAACTCTCTTAGTGCAGCGTGAAGACACATGTCGAGTGCACAGCAGTAATGGAGGATACACAAGTGGAGAAGACCATTCAACTCAATGATGGAGCAAAGATGCCACTTCTGGGACTGGGGACATGGAGGGTAGGCCAACACACGTCTATGTTATGTTATAATAAATTGGGTTAAATGCGTGTGATTTACGCTGACGCCTGTAGATGTTTCTGAGATCTGTAGTTGTTTAAACCAGTTTTATTCATTTTAATAAACACTCTTTTGTGCATTTGTGATTTTCATAAGTTTGCTCTTTTGCTGTATGCTGTTTGCCCAATTGCCATGTCATTACAGTACAATGTGTTCTATGATTATGGCCATATATACATGGAGAAGTAGTTCAGTTAATTATTAAAAGGTGACTGTTGCTGTGGCATTGTAAAATGTCCAGTATTAAGTATGGCTATAATCTTTCAATGCTGCTTGGCTAGAAATCTGAGATAGAATAATATAGAATACAATAAGATTGTTTATCAAATGTGTGTGCTCAATTTTGTATGTGAATTGGACCATAGCTATATAATTTGTACACTCATGGGCCACTTCATAGGTAAAACAACGGAATAATTGATGCTAATGATGCTAATATCTAATAAGCCAGTAACACTGAATGTGCACAACATCAAGATATATAAAACTCACTTAATATGATCTCTTGCAGTCGGCAGTCCATTGTCCACAGACCTCAATACAGGGAGCAGTGGAGGCAGCCATTGCAGCAGGATACCGTCACATTGACACAGCCTACAGCTATAAGAATGAGGTGAACATCGGCAAAGCAGTACAAGCCAAGATACAACAGGGCATCATTCGACGACAGGATATGTTCATAGTCAGTAAGGTGAGACCACTTGCCCTAAAGACAAACCCAGCTTGGACAAAACATTGTATCTATAAATTACAGATCATTTTATGTAGTTCATGGTCCATTATTTGGCAAACTTTTAGCTGTGGTGCACTTATCACTCCCCTGAAGACATCCCTTTGTGCCTCAACAAGTCACTGTCAGATCTACAGCTCGATTACCTGGACCTTTACCTGGTGCATTTTCCTGTTGGTTTTAAGGTTTGTAAAAAGAAAATATGCCATAATATACAGTATCACTATCATCAGATAATTCTGAGCATTGTATGGTTCTTTGTTTTTAGAAAGTGGATGACGACATGTTTCCAAGGAACAAAGATGGACAGATATTAACCTCTGACATAGATTATGTGGATGTGTGGAGGGTAAGTAAATCATATTTTACACTGTTGCTGATTTGAGACCTGACATAGATTATGTGGATGTGTGGAGGGTAAGTAAATCATATTTTACACTGTAGCTGATTTGAGACCTGACATAGATTATGTGGATGTGTGGAGGGTAAGTAAATCATATTTTACACTGTTGCTGATTTGAGACCAGGTGTGCTGAATTGAAAAATACATTTTGCTTCCTAATGGGTGACACTTCATTTTACATAGCCCCTAGTTACATTGTATCTACCTCATTTAGTACAATGTAATACACTGTGTAACAAACTGTAATAACGTGTAAGTACATTGTACCTAACCTTAACCATTCTGTATGTACAATGTAGTTACATGTTATTACAGTTTGTTACAGTGTTCGACATTGTACTAAATGAGATAGCGATAATGTAGTTAAGGCCTATGTAATTAAAAAAACTTGCAACTACTCTGAAGATAAAAATAAACAAATAAATTAAAAGATCAAAATACTACTAAATATAAATTCACGGCAGATTTCACAGATCAATGCAGAGTTAAATGCATATAGGAAAGTCTGGCCTTTGTACGTTGACATTCCCAAACACATGCTAAATATTACCACCAGTGAATACCACATTATTTACAGGGGATGGAAGCACTACATGCCTCGGGGAAGGTGAAGAGCATTGGAGTGTCCAACTTCAGCATTTTGCAGCTGGAGAGACTTTTGGCCTTGTGTAGGGTCCCGCCTGCTGTCAACCAGGTACTGTCAATAATAGACATCTTCTAGCAACTCCAATGTAGTGCTTGATACCCTTAGCCACTGTTACTGGACTGAACAGTATTGAACAACTGAGATGAATAAATGTCAGATTACATTAAACAGCAATCAATTCAATTATTAAGTCACCATTTAAACCTGCAGGTGGAGCTGCATCCGTACCTGGTGCAAAAAGAGATGATAGACTTCTGTAAATCTAAGAACATAGCCCTGACAGCATACAGTCCTTTTGGCTCACCGGGCAGACCTCCAGAGCTGTAAGCAGAAAATACTCACACATATAGGTACAATATACAGAGTGACAAAGCCATCATGTTGAAATGTAAGTGGTAGCTTCCATTCATCCTGGTAAAAATTAATAATCTCAAAATACTGAGCATTGGTCAGAAACGCACACTCAGATACAGTGACCTAATTTTATTTAGATGATATGGATAGAAAAACTTTTGACTCATGAAATACTTTTTAACATGTATTGTAGCCCTAATATATTGTGAATTACTGTATAGAAAAGCCTAATTAATACCTTAGTAGCCTATGCTGTTCCCTAGACCACATACATGATTGGCATATTTATAATATATTCTTACTATTGATGAGGTTTTTGCCTTTTCCTGCTATAGGATTAAAGGAGACAACGATCCCTTGACTCTTCTTACTGACCCTGTTGTAACAGACATTGCCAAGATTCACAGACGCAGCCCTGCACAGGTGAGCGCCACACACTCAGTAAACTTTATAGAAGTATACCTGGTTTCACCTATGGAAAGAGACAGACAGACAGCTCCCAAAGGAAAAATAAATACATGTTGAATTATATTATATTTAACTATATATAGAGTTAGACCTAATTCATTTAAAAAACTTGGGGGAATGCATATTTAGACTCCTTTTAAGCTGTGCATATGTAGCTGGTTGCTTTACTGTCTGTGATTTGAGCAGGTTTTACTGAGGTACCACACACAGCAGGGTATCGTGGTGATCCCGAAGAGTGACAAAGCTCATCACATCCTGGAGAACACAAAGGTAACCCTGGTCCAACACACATACTGAAGCTTGCACTAGGAAAAGGCATTAGCTTTCTTTAATATTCAGTAGTTTCCTTCAACATGACAAGTGCTTGACATGAAGTAACTGCATTGTCAATATGGTCTGTGCAGATCTTTGATTTTAGTTTGACAGAAGACGATATGGTGTCCCTCAAAGGCCTTGATCGTGGATGGAGAGCTTGTGAGCTGGACGAGTAAGAGAGCACAAAACAATATGAACTCTGTATTTATTTCTAGTGTTAATTTTTTTTTTCCATTTACAGAATCAAATCTCACCCCTACTACCCATTTGTGTGAGGCTTAGAGACAGTCAAATTAACAAACTCTTATTAATGAAGAACTAATACTGTTTTTGTAACAAAGATCATCAGTAAATCAATGTACAATGACAGACAATGCATAGGATCAGTCATTATTGCCCCAGTTTGTCATAAACCACCTTGTTTTACACAATGACTTTGATCTTTCTATTTTCATATCTGCACAAAGTCCTTTAATAAATACATTACAGTTTACAGTAATGGTATGTGACCACGCTTCATAAATGGTAATAATAGTCTTATATGGTGCTTTTCTAGACACTCAAAGACGCTTTACAGTTTCATGCATTTTTATTCACTCTTAGGTCACACTCGGTGGGAGAAGCTACTGTTGAAAGTACACAGCTAACCTTAAATGAAAAGTTAAATTGAAAAGTCAGTACTTGATTAAAGTCTAGATCCATAGTTTTTTGGTCCCACACATTGCTGCGGTCACGTGGGCTGCGTTGGCTGCCTCAGTTTCCTCCTGTCCAGTGAGTCTAATGTGCGTGAGCGACTGACTGTGCACACACACGCAGAGGCCCCTGCGATGCGTTTTGGCAGGTCGGGCCCCTGGGACCAGGCCCCTCTGTCAGGGTCATAGACCTGTGTAGCTCGAGAAAAGGCCATGCTCTCCCAGCTGTAGCCTCCCAAAACATACATCTTGCCAGTCCAGACTGCTAGCCCTGCCTCACTGTTGGGCATGAGCAGGGGAGCCACATTGGTCCACTGTTCCACAAGGGGATTATAGGCCTCCACTTGTAGGATGTCAAAGCGCTCTGTTGTGTCGGCGTGGTCGTCACTGCCACCAATGGCATAGATGAGATGGTGCAGGGAAGCCATGCAGTGCCAGCCGCGGGCCTGGGACATGGAGGGCCGTTCCACCCACACGGCACTGTCCCGAGAGGGTTCATAACTCAGCACATCTCTGCGATACGGCCCGATCTGATAGTCATGCCCCCCTGAGATGTACACCACACCCCGGTGCACTGTCCCTGCATGACCATAGGTATACCTAGAAAAGACACACACATCTGACTACCACACAGCATAAGAAAGACTGGTGTGCATTACGAAAGACTGGTGTGCATTACATTAAACATCAGTCCTCACACGGTTTGTAAAGATTGTATATTTAGTACTTTTTATAATAAAGACAGTACACCTTACCTGGGCAGCCCAGCTACATAAGACCAGCAGTCCTCAGCTGGATAGTATACTTCTACAGAGGAAAGTGCCCCACTGTCATTTCTGCCCCCCACAGCTATAAGACAGTCCCCCACTGCTCCCAAATAGAAGTCCACTCTGCTCTGGTTCATGGAAGCTCCCTGAAAGTACCATAGAACATTGTCACACTTTGGGATATAGCAGAGTAACAAATTGTATAATTGAAATACATAAATAGTCAGTCCCTCAAGGATTTTACGATTGTTGAGTTTTTGTCTAGAAAATGTATACGGTAGGTAAAAATGTACCAGTGGAGAAAAAACACTGTTATGGGTTTATTAAACAATATTGGTCAGGATTACTAAACTTAAACAAATGCCTGGACCTAAAAGCAGTTATTAATCATAATAGAAAAGGCACATGCTTTAATTAATTAAGCTATTTTTTATGTTTTAAAAATACAAATAAAACATATATTATATTATATATAAAATATATAGCGTAATAGGCATAAGAACTCCTGCTTTCACATTGCACTTGTTAGTTCGTGTTACCCTCATGTAACAAACCAGATAAACCAGATAAACCTTACACAGTGTTGACTATAGTTTCTATTGGTTAAAAAAAAAAAAAAAAAAAGCCCACGTAGCTTCAGAGTTCTCTCTATCGAAAGTGTCCAAACAGTTTTAAAGCAAATCCCTAATGATAATTCGTTAAAGTTTTGGGCAAAGTTGCAAGGGTTTCTCAGGGTTTGTTAGATTTCTCAGGGTTTGTTAGATTTCTCAGGGTTTGTTTGATTTCTCAGGGTTTGTTAGATTTCTCATGGTTTGTTAAGATTTCTCAGGGTTTGTTAGATTTTGCGTTAATAGTTGTAATTGCAACATGGCGGATTCCTTGAGGGACTGAATAGTTCTCGTACCCTGGTCCACTGGTTATGGCGTGGGTCATATCTATATAGAAGGTTACATGCAGCACCTCCACCGTTGTCTCTAGATGAGCTGCCACCAGCTGCAAAGATGAAGCCCCCCAACACGGCCAGGCAGTGGTGGCTGCGCTGCGCCGGCAGCTCAGTCTCCACCTCCCAGTTTCCTGTTGGTGCATCCAGACGACACACATTGGCACTTAGCTCCTCTCCTCGTTCAGACACCTGCCACCAAACACATACAAAACCACACCTAATGTCTATAATTCACATAAGATAAAGAATATTTAGACACTTTATATTGGTAGAAGTAATCTTCATAGTCAGCTGCAGCTTGTATTGACATCTGGAAGTTACCTAAAGCCGTACCTCTCCACCAATCAGAAGCAAGCTTCCCACCCCATCTCTAAGCGTGGTGAGTCCTGTTTGGAGCAGGGGCTGTGCAGTGGGGGTGGCATGGTAGGCCAGGGCTTCTTCTACCAAAGCTTCACAGTTGGCCTCATCTGGTAGTAGAGCTCGGATGGCTGGCAGCACTTTTCCCACCAGGTCCCCCACAGGCATCAGAGCCAGTCGGATGTGGGACAGAAACTGTCGGGCATGGGCTGTACGCTCAGGGTTTTGGCTCAGCCACTGCAGAGCGGCCTGCAGCAGGGCCTGTTCACTCTCATGCTCTACCTGAGGAAAGAGTTGATTATTAAATATTATCGTTTTTTTTTCTCTTGCCAGAAAGTCAATACGTTTTGTCTTCTGCTTAATTTCCCAACTGACTTCTGGATAAAGCATACACAGCTCACAGAAAAAGAAAGGAATGTGTATAATATGTATAAAACACTACATTACAAATCTTCAAAAGTCAATTCGCTGCATATTATTAAATGTAAAGCAAGGATGTTGAGAACTCAGATTATGAAAATGTCCTGGAACATCCAAAAGGCTGTTTAACTGAACAAAGGTTATAAATGCGTCACAAAGGGAGAGGTACTGACCTGGCTGCTGGAAAGGTATTTGGTGAGTTTGTTCAGAGGAATATCCCTCATGAAGTCAGGGGTAAAAGACAGAGTGGCGAAGCGTGAGAGGATGAACTGGTCGATGAAGGAGTCCAGGCGCTCCAGACTGTAGAGCAGAGCCAGCTCCTGGAGGTACAGGTAGTTGTCCTCTGACACCTCCCGCTCCAGATACTGGCAGCAGAAATCCACCACCCGCCACACCTACACAAAATAATAATAACAACAATGGATTAGATTTATATTGTGCTTTACAATGCCCAAGGCTGCCATGGGGCACACTGACGGAAGCGTGGCTGCCAGTTTGCACCTACGGCCCCTCTGACCACCAACGAACACATGAACATACACATTTATTCATAGGCAATGTAGGTTAAGTGTCTTGCCCAGGGAAACTAAGAACACATCACAGCAGCTTTTTAAAGAGAAGAACATGACATCAAACCTGTACGAGATGGGCCGCTTCAAGAACATGGTCTATGTTTGCTCCATCCAGTGGCAGCTCCCCACTGTACAGGAAGTCCACCACAGCTCTAAGGCCAATATACGACAAACCAACCAGCTCCACCTGCAGAAACACCCGGAGCTCAGTCTGGAGGATGTTCTTAAATAAGATAAGGCGGTGTTGAGTACATACCTCTGTCTGGTGTTCCTCCCTCATCCCCAAAGTGAACATGGCATTAAAGTAGGGGCTGGACAGGGCTAACAGTGCCCTGTGTGCAGGGACACGCTGGTCATCTGCCACCAGCACCACATCACAGAACTGACTCTGCTGCCTCTGCTCATTTAGGCCCTGGAGGACCTCCACAGCCTGAAGAGACCAGTGGAAGACCTGCAACACATACAATATGTCGTTAAATAATATTTTCTGCAAATATGGTGAAGGCGCATCACACACAGCTGGCACTCAATGCACTAACCTTGGAAGATTCACTGATCCTATGCGGCCGGCACACGCGGCTCAATTTACCGTTATCCATGTTGTCTTCTCATACTGACATCATCTACAAAAAAGACATAAGACATAATAGTTACTGTGCCGTGTCCTCTTGGGCTACCGTCCCCTGACTACCTTCTCTGTACCTCACTACATAAAACTAATTAAACAACAACATTATATATCTGAATATAAAGTACGCAGTAGTATGTTCTAAGTTGAACCCGTGTCTGTTAAGAAGTGGTGTTACTCGCATGTGATGGAGATGTTAGCATCTTAGCACAACAGACAAATATTAACAGTAGCAGCGACATTTTCCACATAACTTACAGTTTCAAAGGGAATGTGATCATTCTTGAAACATTCATTTGAACGGATTCACACACAAAACAAGCGTTTCTGAAATTAGAGCTGGTAATTTGCACCACCGTGTATGTTTGTATGCGGATGCACACCTCGGCCACTACTCCACCTCCATCAGTCTGCGTGTACTTCCGGTGAGACCTTCACGTTAAAGCGTAGTCATCGTTACTCGGGCATGTTTTAGTGGGGGTGTTCTTAAAAGACGCCTGCAAAAAAATACAAATCTATTTATTAGAACTTATATCATAAGGAGGCGTTAGCCCATGTTCCTGTGAAGTGTAACCAGTCCTTATGTTAAAGGAAAATAATAATAATAATAATAAAATAAATTAAAAAAACTAAAAAAAAACTAAAAAACTAATTTAGCCCATGCGGGTATTTGGCTGTAATGTGATTGAACCTCCGATAGATGGAGACAGAGCGTCTTCAGATTCGTGTTCGTCAATGCCCCAGACCCCTGTGCCTGTTGCCTTTACACTGCCTGTTCTTGTCTTCTACAATTTTCACTGAGAACTACATTTCTATTAAATGCTGCTATCAGTTTAATATTAAGACACTGAGGACGTTAATAAATCGACCATGAGCATCTATTAAGCTAAAGTGTTTATTTTACTGGAAAAACCACAATCACAATTTGTAATAACCAAGAGGCCTACCTGTTTTGGTGTTGCACCATTAAGCCAATAGGCCTAAATAGCTTCACATATTCAGCCTGTTCAAGCAAACTACATTATAAAGTCAGTGGTCAAGGCAAAGTCTTACATGAAAATTGTGATATATAATTATATTCTTTAATAAAGTAAAGCACAGGCCATTTGTATTGGTCCTGTTTGGTGTTTGTTTTCTCAGACAATAACATGACATTACTTCAGAGTGAGCTTGCAAAATAGCCTACCACTCATTCGTATGTCACAAGACCAAGCTGATAATGCAATAAGGTGTGTACTGTACAGCTCCATAGGAGTCTTTTGTTATCTATATGGATCTATTGTAGATTAGCCTAGTCTATAGAGTCTAGTTGACCAGTGACACACACACAGAGATGTAAAGTACCTCAGTAAGGGGCTATAGTCATCTAAATTGATTTCAGTCTGATCCAATTCCAAATTTATGTGGGCTTTGTGCTGGTCCCAAGTCCAAATAAATATTAAGTTAGGGAGGGCATCTGACATAACCCTATGCCAAATATATATTAAAAACGCTGCACACAAACAAAAAGATATAGGGTATATATTCCATTTGTTTACAGTGCCTAATATATTCAAAATAGCCTTTTTCTACTTGAACCTGATTAATCTATTTTAGCCTACACATATTGCAAAGCTAATATAGGCATATTGTGTGTTCCATTCTGTAGCATTGTGGGCCTATACTAAGCCTTTAATTGCCTATTGTTTTTATATTGTTTTTATATTGTTTAGCTTGCTTTATTTTGAAACGTATTTCCGGTGACGGCCTAATATGGCAGTGTTAACTTGACACCGTGGTTTCTTTGAGCAGCGGCAGTTGTGCATCAGCAGTGTGTCTGTGTGGGGCTACAGTAGTGTCTGGACTGCCAACCTGCCTGCCTCACATCACCACATCCACCAACGCCCACACCAGGAGCACAACTCAGAAAACCAGTCCCACTCAGTGAGCCCCGCGCACGGCCAAGATTTACGCGCTGCACCCGTCCTCTTCACAGTCCTAGATATATAGTATTCTCCTGACTGTGTGTGGAGCTCTTCAAGTTAGCTTGGCTTTTTATTAGGTTAAATACTGCGATATCACAACCGCTCCTTGGACTGAAATCACTCACTGCGATTGTGCATCCGAAAAAAAATGGCAACCCAGATCGACAAAGAAGCTTGCAGAGAGGCTTACAATGATGTCCGGGACGATAATACAGACACCAACTGGTGAGTAGCTGCATATTCAAACTATTTTCTGAGATTTCATTGTCTGTATGTCAATGGGAGTGATTTTATGTCCGAGTAAATCATTGTAGGGGATCACTTGTTGTGCGTAATTTGGGCCATTGCATCAACATTTTCAAGCGAAGTTCATTTTGGGGGGGCTTGTTGCCGCCCCAAATGCTGCCCTTGTAGTCTGTGAGAAGCTCTGCATAAAAATGTCACAAATCAAAAGCAAAGTTGTGCTTACATAATAGACGATCTGCTGAATATTGGTTTTCTGTCATCTGCTGGCTAGTTTACATTTTCACGATCTGTGGTGTGATTTTGGCAAGCTGCCCCTAGACTGGTCCTTTGTGCGTATTTAGCATAGTGTGTGATACAACACAGAGAGGGCTGGGTTCGTGCGATGAAAGAGCTCTTGCAAGTGTAGCCTATGAAGCTCTGATATGAAGTGGAGCCTCATACTCCGCTGCTTTGGGCCCAGCAGGGCAGAAATAATTTCCTTTGTCCTGTATTTATAAGCAGGATATCACAGGAATGACGGTAATGATAGTTGGACCCTGCATGGGCTTGGCCTTTATGTGGGGGGCTCTAGTGTACCTTTTATGAGGCTGTTTTTGACAGTAAAAATCATATGATGTTGTGTTTCAGGGCTGCCTTTAAATACGAGGGCTCTATGATCGTGCCTGGAGGACAAGGAGTGGACTATGAAGAGTTCAAGAACATGTGCACAGGTACGGTAGCTGTAAGGTGAAACTTCACTCTATCTGCTCTTGTAGTGTGTGTGTTCACGGACGGGTTAAACAGCCGGCATGCCACGAAGCTTGACTTGGCAAGACACTAATCTTTTAAGACTCTCTGCTCACTCAACCAATGGATTTCTGTTTGTTGCAATGCAATGATGGTACACTGTAACTAAAACACAGCATGGATTGCAATGCATTATGACAATCTGACATGTATCAATTTGCAACCCATTCAAAGAACTTATGCAAAAACCTGAGGATCTCTGGCCACTTTTTAGACCCTGTACCTATGTGTTATGTAGTCTTCTGCTGCTATAGCCCATGAGCTTCAAGGCTTTGGTCAGAACTGCTCTTCTGATTGTTTTACTGTTGTTACTCTAGCCTTTTATTTCAAGCCGGTGTGGCCATTGTTCTTTTACCACTGGCTTCTGTATGGCATTTTCACCCACAGAAATGGTGCTCACTGGATTTTTTCTCAATAGATCAGAGATTTACTCGGAGCATCCTGGCTGGCACCAAAAACCATGCCACATTCAAATTCACTTGAATCACAGTTCCCTCATTTGGATGCTCATTTGAACTTTATAATTTATTATTACCTTGAACTGTAAGGTATTGTTAACTAGTGGTTCAACAGGCATACCTAATAAAGTGGCCATTGAGTAGCCTATATGTTTTATTATGTATAATTATTATGGATTATCACAAACACTAGAGCGAAAGTACATGTTGTATAGTTTAGTTGGTAAAAGCTCATTTGTATTGCAGAGAAAGACCTGTCCACAGATAACGACTCCCAGTGAGTGTTTCTTGTTCAGTCGTGGGTGTTTGTTTTTGGTCCCATGGGGATGGTCTCTGCTCAGATGTTGGGTGTGGCCCTCTCTGATGCAGTGGCCTCAAGGCAACTCTCATCTGCTTCTCCTGATGCTTCAGAGCTCACATTCCTATGTTGAAACAAGCCATTTATCACTGTGTTACAACAGCAACATTTGCTATTGGTTCTCCTTCAATGATGACACACTTACGATGTCAGCTTGTTTTCCTTATTTAGACGTCAGACTATGGTGGGATAGGCGGAGCTATGAGTCAGGTTTGAAACTAGACCTGGGCAACTCCTTACTCTGACAGGAAGATACTGCACAAGTTGTAATGAAATCAATGAACTTTGAACATTGGACTCTCATAACCCCTGCCTGTTAAACTAGTAACAGGCAGGGGTTTACACATGTAAAGCGTTGCTGAGGAATAAATGTAGTTCAAACATTCAGTTCCTAAAGCCATTGTTTCAAGAGTGAAGGCAACATCTACATCTGTCTATAGGGCATATAAAGAGGGAAGTGTGGCCTAAATGGTGATCTGTCTATGTACAGCTCCAGTTTTGACACAATGTTGGTGGACAGTGGGCTCAATACCACAGGGATACTTTGGTATTGGAGTATGCTGTGTCATCGGCGTCGTCTGTGCAGAGTCAGCGTCGTTTTAAGGAAGGCAAACCAAAAGAATGTGACAAGAGGAAGTGTGTCTTTGAGCTAAAGCCACAGTATTATGTGAGCTGCCTTATGTACATTTAAGGTAATGCCAAGATGATTCAAGGAACAGCCCATACAGATGATGAACCTAATTTGGGCTAAACTGAGATTCAGTGATCATCCACTAATTCAATCATTGTGTATATATACACTTATCAGTACTTTATGTGAGTGCAAATGGAGTTCAAAAGTCATAGCAAAATATTACAACCAAGCATGTTATTGTATTTACCAATAGGTTTTTGGTCTGGTTTGTATTTAGTTTGTATGTTTATTTTTATGCATACAGTTTACTTGTTAAAATGTTCTTAGAGCTGAATTGTCCTGGGTGGTGTATTAACTCTTGGATCAGTCCATTGATTGATAGATTTCAAGCATTTTGCAAAGGAACAGCTTAGCCAGCATCATTTCTACAGATATCATTATAAAACACTTTTGTAAAGGCCCAGCTGTGGTAACACTAGCCTTTATTGAGTAGTCCAGGGGTAAATCCAGTGGCTGCAGTTGTTAAGTGAGGTCGGTCTAATCACAGAGCAGAGCTACTGACTGAGAAATGCCTTTATCAGCTTTCTTAACAGATAATAGAGATTGTTAAACACTTTGTAGTTGTACAGGCCACTGACCTTTCACCGTGCTTCAACAAGATCAATTTATATTAATTTATTGAAAGGGGTGAATTTTATGGCTTTGTTTTTCAGATTTTATAGTGTCATTGTTCAATTGTGTTGGCTTAGAGACAGGTTATTCTATTGTGTGTGCTTTATTATTTCCCATTCTGATTAGTCTAACCAATTATATTTAGAGGTAGTTTATTCTCCACTAATTTAGCTATCCAATAATCATTATCAGTATACAGACTCTAAAACATGCCATTTGCTGAGAGATCAACTGACCCAGAGCAGTAATTAGACAAAAAATACACTTTTTGCCTTTTAAGATGAAAATCCAGAAATTCTCAGGTGGCATAGTTTTAGCTACACCTGGTTCATATTCTGTTATAAAAAATACTATTTGTACACATTTAACTGACTGATTATAATTTCAATAATCTTAAAAAATATTCCTTAGTTTTCTGAATAGAAAACGTACCTTGAAAGTGCTTGAAGTTGATCACAGAAATTGGAAAATGCTTAGTCATAGTATAAAACACTGCATTGAATAGCACCCACAGACAACCATTCACCTTACCATTCATTCAAGATGGGAGTACCCTGTAGATAACCGAAACGAGAAGGACCTGCAGACTCCACTCAAAGGGACTGTGTATAAATGGCATGCCTTAACAATATTAATATCCTGTCTCTGCTCAGATGATGCTCGGCTTTTTGGCTTCATCAGAATAATGACAGGAGACGCCATGAGCAAACGGGCCAAGTTCGGACTTATCACCTGGATCGGGGAGAACATTAGTGGACTTCAGCGAGCTAAAGTCAGCACGGACAAGACGCTGGTCAAAGATGTGGTGCAGGTAAGTGCCCACAATAACTAACATCATAACAAAGATGTGAAGGTGACTGTAATGGCTCCTTTAGGGACAAGGGCTTAACACACAGGTGTCTTAGCAACAGGCTGGACAGGTCTTTGACACCATACATAGTCAAATGCAGCAAGAGTCAATAGGCTAGGCAAGGCAAGGCAAGGCAAGTTTATTTCATACACAAGGCAATTCAAGGTGCTTTACAGAAAAGACAAGTTAAAGAACATAATACAATTAAAAACACAACAATAAGATTAATGAAATTTAAAAATCAAAAGTTTGAAGATAAGAACCACATTCAGTTGTCATGTGCACAGCTAAACAGAACAGTTTTCAGCCTGGACTTAAACATTGTAAGAGTAGAGGCCAGTCTAACATCTTCAGGGAGACTATTCCAGACCCTAGCTCCATAAAACTGAAACGCTGCTTCAGCGTGTTTAGTCCTGACTTTGGGCACCAGCAGAAGGCCTGTGCCTGATGTTCTCAGGGTCAGAGATGGTTCATATGGGACCAACATGTCACATAGGTACTTTGGTGCTAAGCCATGGAGAGACTTATACACAAGCAGAGCTGTTTTAAAGTCTATTCTCTGAGTGACAGGAAGCCAGTGCAGAGATCTGAGGACAGGACTAATATGCTTTCACTTCATGATGACAGATGTAAGTGCTATGTGCCGATAGTCATTAGGACAGGATGCTGTGGGGGTCTTTGGGATGGAACAACAGTGGAGGTCTTGAAGATGGTGGGCACAATAGACTGGCTCAGAGACAGGTTGAAGATGTTAGTAAACACCCCGGCGAGTTGGTCAGCACAAGCTCTCAGCACCCGGCCGGGGATACCGTCAGGCCATGGTGCTTTGCGGGGGTTTACCTTCTTGAACGACCGCCTCACTGCATCTGTGTCTATGGAGAGTACAGCGTCCTCACTGTCCACATGTGGTCTGGTAACAGGCAAGGTGTTGTCCGCATCAAACCAGGAATAGAAGGTGTTGAGCTTGTCCGGAAGTGATGTGCTGGACTGTTCCACTGGCCTGCTCCTCCCCTTGTGGTCAGTGATACAGCGTAGACCATGCCACACGCGTCTCGGGTCGTGGCTCTGTTGGGCAGACTCCACTTTCTCCTTGTATTCCCTCTTGGAGGTCCTGGTGGTCCTTCTGAGGTCGTACTTGGCTGATTTGTAGGCCTCATGGTCCCCTGAGTTGAAGGCAGCAGTGAGAGTTTTGAGTTTAGCACGCACCTCTAGTCCAGCCCAGGGTTTCTGGTTAGAATAAGTGCAGATGGAGATTTTGGGCACTTTGTCATCAATGCACTTCCCTATGTAGCCTATGACAGAGTCTGTGTACGCATTAATGTCACCATCAGCTGTATTTGCAAACATCTGCCAGTCAGTTGTTTCAAAGCACTTCATCATATCATTCAAACTTAGACGTTTTCTCCCAGCACAAAATCAGAGTGCAGGTTTAGTAGTAGATCAGTCCTATGAGAAATTATTTAAAATATCTCATATACAATCTAGAATGTGTAGGTTAAAACTTATAGAAGTGTTTTTTTTAATTAAGCCATCTCAAAAACACTGAAATATTTTTCAGTGTGTGACAACCCAGTTCTGCAAACCACCAGAACACAATGGACAGCACCACTGTGGCTGCACGATCACTTGGACTGCACAGGGCCTGTAGTATGACCACAGCTAAACAAGAGGATGACCAGACTGACCCACGGGTCCCTAAATGCAGCACCACACTCCCCAAACACAGTCCCACTTTGGCAGAGGATACACTGTCAAGGCCAGGCAGCGTACAAATGTCAACTGGTGCTGTTCAATGAAACTAACCAGACTACTCAAGTTTAGTGTTGGTAATTGTCATATTGCTTCTTCCTAGGAGTCATGGTGGTCCGGAGCATATATTCCTGCTAACTTGGGTGGGTACTTCTTGAACAATGGCCATGTATGTAGTTGTAGAAGACTAAGAGACAACAATTTGCTCTGGGTTGTTTCAGAGTGGACCTATAGCCTGGCCAGCTGTCCCAGTTGTGAGATCAAGTGGCTCTGGAACATTTTAATATGGGGTGGGCTTTTCACAATACCCTTGATTATATTTTAAAGGTCCTATATTATACTATTTTCAGTCTATTTTGGATACATTTAGGTTTTGCAACATCAAACAGACAATAATTATCTAATATAAGCTGTTGTCGTGGAGCTCCCACTTGGACTCAATAGCAAAGGTCTTTAAGAGAGAACCAAACCATTTGTGCTGGTTTCTGGAGAGTTCCAAAAATAAACTTCAACCACTTTTTACTTCTTTTGGGATAAAAACAAAGCCTTGACCCCCTCACAACCGAACACACATCTTCTCCAATTAGATATGTTGGTAAATGTTGGTAAGCTAGCAAAGTAGCAACAATGCTTCTCTGGGTGCATCATGGACATATTATAAAAACAGAATAGTGAGTAGAAAGATGGCTGCCTTCGATATATCTATTGATAACATGCGCGAGTCGGAAGTCTCTGATAAAACGCATTACTTTCTTTAATATACCCCAAAAAGTAAAGCAAACTGGCAGCCACGCTTCTGTCAGTGTGCCCCAGGGCAGCTGTGGCTACACAAGTA
>JAVQKC010078450.1:0-63110 GCA_036025475.1 Philypnodon macrostomus | reverse complement strand
AACTGGAAGTTATTATTATTATTATTATTATTATTATTATTATTATTATTATTATTATTATTATTATTATTATTATTACTGTATATGTTGTCTGGAGCTGTCATGTCAGCTGACATGAGAGGCATCAGAACTGTTTGTGTGACGCTACATTTATCACACTATACGATATTACGCTCACTCAAAGCGTGCCCTTCACCTCCAGATAACTGACAACTTATCAACCATACAGAGGCCTGAGTCACTAGTGTGTGACCAGCTGCATCACAGAGAGAGAGTGAGAGAGAGAGAGAGTGAGAGAGAGAGAGAGAGAGCGAAAGAGAGTGAGAGAGAGCAAGAGAGAGCGAGCGAGAGAGAGCGAAAGAGAGTTAGAGAGAGCGAGAGAGAATGAGAGAGTGAAAGAGAGAGCAAGAGAGAGAGAGAGAATGAGAAAGAAAGAGAGAGAGAGAGAGAGAGAGAGAGAGAATGAGAGAGCGAGAGAATGAGAGAGCGAGAGTGAGAGAGAGATAGTGAGAGTGGGAAAGAGAGAGAGAGAAAGAGAGAGAGAGAGAATGAGAAAGAAAGAGAGAGAGAAAATGAGAGAGAGAGAGAGAATGAGAAAGAAAGAGAGAGAGAGAATGAGAGAGCGAGAGTGAGAGAGAGATAGTGAGAGTGAGAAAGCGAGAGAGAGAAAGAGAGAGAGAGAGAGAATGAGAAAGAAAGAGCGAGAGAAAATGAGAGAGAGAGAGAGAGAGAGAGAGAGAGAGAGAGAGAGAGAGAGAGAGAGAGAGAGCTAATGTTTTAATATACAACACCACATTATTGTCACATTAGTTGCAAAGTATTGGCTTGTCATGATGTTCACGCTCCTCTACTGGCACAGCATTAATAACTAATAATCTCATTAGCCTCACATACTGCAGTACTAAAATGACCCATTTTCTGGTATCATGAATGTATGGATATAAAATAGCCTTGGTATTTTGCCATTATCTGCCATCTATCTGCTTAAACGTATCTCACCTGTGGATAAGTGAATGGTTCATTAGCATATTGAAGAGCTAATCCCCTAGAGTGACTTACAGTAAGATAACGTTCTAGCAAGCTAATGATGGGGCTGCATATTAATGTACTGCTATAAGGTCTACAGATAAGCTACATATTCAGCGCTCAGAAGAAGGTCCCCCACTGTTTCATAAGAGACATTGTCATGAACTTTCCTTCTTGTCAGTCTTGTAGTTTTGATACCACTGTGCTAAAAGTTAACTCCTGCCTTTGAGACAGACAAACTTGGGGGAAATCTTGGTGTGAAATCTGGAGAATGGGGTGCAGTTCTTTTGCATCTAAAAAGTGCATCTGGAGGTTGTGCGGCATTGTTATTGTAGAGTGAAGAAATGTCTGTCTTATTTTATGCTGAAATCCACTGTACATGGCACAGAGAAGGACCAGATTTAGACAAGACTTGAGCAAAAGTTGTATATATATATTTTTGGGGGGTCTTAGTTCCTGGGTTAGTCTTAGTTTAGACGTAGTTTAGACCCACTTTAGTCCTACTTTACCCCTATATTCCTGCTTTACACCTAACTCCTGCATGTGAAGGCTCAGCAAAATGAAAAAGGGTGTCTCTGGGGACCAACGGTAAGGTCTAAGTGGGACAGTGCACCTTAAGCCAGAGGTTAGCGAATGCATGTCACACTTTAAAAAATCACCATGCCACAAGTTCAGTCCAGGTGCGCCCCGAGCTTCACAGTACACACTCTCCTCTTAGCAGTTCTCAGATGCTAAATGATGCACTGCTTAAGGGAGCACAAACAATCCTTAGCTTTTAGACATTTGTAACAGAACAGCATGTCGGGCTGTCACTGGAGAAGCACTCAGGATCTTCTTAATGCAATTTACAGACAAACGTCGGAGCTAAAAGTGCTGCAGAAAACGTGAGAAAACACAACTGATGCTCTCAATAAAAAACACTCTCAGGCAGATCTTTCGTTCAGATTGGGTTTATTTGATAGATTAGGGCCATTCAAAGACGGGGGGAAAAGAATTGTCACAAATCTACAAGAATATTTTTTCTCACAAATTTGCTAAAATAAAATACACCATTTAATACATTTATAATTATGGATTATGGGGTTATGCCAACTTTCTTCATCTGAAAAAACAGTACCAACATCTGGTCAAGTACGGAGACACTGGACTTATTGCTTGCTGTTTTTGTCTAGATATACTTCTTCTTCAGTTATAAAAAAAACATTGAAGTGAGGTAAGTCTGGCGCAGAATGTTGTTTCACCTGCGCATCTGTTTGGCTGCTTCAGACCAGCATGCTCAAACGCCTCAAAGATGCAGTAATGGTTTTTGTTTACATTAAGTGATTCATAAAGAGAATAGACTAAAGCAAACAACCAAAACAGCAACACATAGCACAAAGAACTCAGAAGGTAGAGCTGCTGCTGCAGCCTAGAAGTAAAGTCAAAACAAAGGCTCTATAAAAATCAATAGGCTGGCTCAGGCTATAAAAATAAGAAATAGTGCCTTATTATAGTGTTTTTTAGGCTGACCACTATACACGCCTCTTTTTTAAAATGTATTTATTCGGGACAGTGCACATTAATGAACAATCTTACACTTGTAAATGAGCCAGATTATATCATAGTTTCTAAGTTGCGTAGTCCTGAGGCAGGAAGACAAACACATAAGCACAATATGACAATATACATTCAGACAAATTACACTACAATTACTACTAACAATAAAATTTGTCAAAATGAGAGCATGACTAAGAACTTTTAAGAAACTGTTTAAGGTGCTTTTTAAAAGTGCAATAAGTGGGACATTCTCTAATATTTGCTATAAGGCTGTTCCAAAAGTGACTGCCTTTAACTGACCCAAACAGTTTGTCCAAAGGTTGTTTTTCTGTGTGGGATCTCTAGGTCTCCTCTGGAGGAGGCTCTGGTGCCAAAACCTCAGTCAGTCCTTGGTTTAATGTATCTAGAAAGTGGAGGTGGCGCTAGGCCGTGAAGAACTTTATAAAGTAAACTACTTTGACCGGATCTGACCGGATGTTGGTTGTGCTGTTTTTTCAGATTCAGTTATTGGCATAACCCCATAATCCGTAAATGTTTTTTTCCTAATAATTTGCGTATTTTATTGGAGAAAATTTGTGGGAAAAAAGTGGAAAATTTGCGTATATTTGCATCTTTTCAATCTCGCAAATCTGCTTTTTTTCTTTTTTTTACGGTCTTTGAATGGCCCTCATACGCCATTGTACAATTAAACATAAATGTAATTTCAAGTTATATTTTTATTATTAAACAATAATACAAAATAACAATATAATTATCTATATTATTATTATTGCGTATTGCATGTATGTATAATTATTTAAAATATTTGGAAGTTTTTTATTGTATTTTGTTTTTAAACATTCAACTAAACTAGAAATTACCTGCTGTGAAGGTCAACACAAAACAATACAGAGACATGTTCAGAACTTTTCTTCTAAAGTAGTGAAAGATGGTGTTTTTCCTGAAGCTGCTTGTGTCTGCGTCTGCCAGAGCCAAAAGAGGATGGAAGTGTTCAGTGCAGAGACACATCCAAGAAGTGGAGTTAAAATTCACATTCCCAAATGCCAAGACGTGATTATTTTTATTGCAAATGTCAGGAGGAAGACGAAGAAGAAGTAGGCTGCAATTTTTACAGTTTCAGGCATTAGCTTTTCAAAATACTTTCCTCACCTGAACGCAATACATATTTTATGGCAGGATGAATGTGAATATAAAAAGTCAGCAGTTATCGTGAATGGTGCAGTTTTGGTGCATAATCCTTTTACAGTTATTACTCACAAAAGTTATTGCATTTTACTTCTCTGTTTCTTCCTTTTAGGTTTGTTCCTACATGTAGTTAAGCTCAGAACAGTTTTAGAATATTTTTACTTCTATTTGAGTAATATTTTGGCACCTTATTTACCTTGATATTGGTGTAAATTGCTTTATCATTATTTGTTTTTTTATCTGAAGAGTCATGTTATTATGTTATTATGTAAAAATGACATTAGATTATACACGTTATTTTACATTATATAATAGTGGATGGACTCATGGCTGCATTGTACTGTCGGAGCAGTTCTACTTAGATCAACATTTGTTTTTGTCTGTTCCCCCTCTGCGTCCTGCTTGTGCATCCTGAGCACATCCCATTCCCTTAAAGTGATCCCCTGAAGTGGAGCAGTAGCAGTTCGTAGGAGGGACTGGGGCTGACTGATGAGCCGTCCTGAGCTACGCTGCCTCTTGTCGGTGTAAAAATGGCCTCTGCCTCACATCCATTCAGCTCTTAACTGTAAGAAGAAGCAGGGGGAGCTCCATCCAGATACTAAAGCCTTACAGCTGCCCAGTCTGAGCAGATTTTCAGTGACTGATAGTGGGACAAAGGCTCCTAATCGAATCCTACTGAACCTATGGGATGATCCACAGAAGTGGTAGTGACATAGATGTGATTTTGATGGACTGTATGGCTGCAGGTGCATACTGATTTGTGAAATATCCCCCTTTCTACTTTCAAGGGGTATATGTTTCCTTGTTTATATATGTGGGTGTAGAATCTATTTATACCAAGTCAAGGTTATTTTAAGTAAGAACACACAGATTTCTAACTGTATCATTTTTGTATATTTCTATAATAATGCAAAATCAAACATGTAAAAAAAAATCTACCCCACCCCCAAACCATGACAAACATGGGAAGGGTCTATTTGACTATTTTTATGTTTGTGAAGGATGATTTTTGACAAGTTTTGTACATTTCCCTTAAACTACATTCTTCTTTCAGTCTAGGTGGCTCTATAGAGGTAACGGGCATCATATTGGTCAGATGTGTTCAGGGCCCAGGGGTAATTAGGCATTTCAGGTTTGAGCCTAATCGGGCAAAGTATGTGAGTATCTGTCAAATATACCTGACTTCACAATTTCAATCCAAAATGGCCAACTTCCTGTTTGTTATAGGGTGATGCCATAATACTATTTTATGTTGGGTACACTGTGGAGAATCACTGTACCAAGTTTCATTGCTCTCTGCCAAATTAAGTGTGTCCAGAGTCCCATAGGGATCATAAACATGGGGGCGCTATAGAGGCATTCTTTATTTGACCACTGTAATTTGCATATGTATATTAGATATACACTAGCCGGATCCCTGTGCAAAAATTCATGCACTTTTTTATGTTCAGCAGGAATAATGGCTTAATGAAAGTGCTTGAGGGCATTAATTAGTTAAATATTTAATTGTCATTAATCGTAGAAGTACCATCTATTCAGTTCTGCGTCTTCATGATATGTAAGGTTGAAAAAGATCCAGCAAAAGACTTTTTGAGTTCTGTGAATCTGTGATTCCATTATATCGTCATTTTGCCGATATAATGAGTGATGAGATAATGCAAATGACTGTGGGCCCTTTTCTTGTGTCGTCTTCAAGATCAGCATGGTACTATTGTGAACAGGACCAGTCATTCTCAGCATGTCCCTGGATGAATCAGAAAGCTTTGAAAATGCATATATAAAGTCATATACTGTATTAGTTTAACAAAAGTGCTATTTTCTCGACAGACTATGCCATTACTCACTGAATATGATTCTTTATTTGCTCAAAGAATGACTAGATTTTAGGTGACCCTGGAGCCAATGGCAAACCAAACAAAGCAGACAGAGTCAAATTGTAACATCATGGATTCAGACTTTATTATCTGTCTATAAAATTGCACACTGTTTATTGGAGGTTTTATGCTTTTGACAATATTATATTATTTTCTATTTCTCTTCCCCATTCTTTCTAATACAGCTCCTCGGTCAGTCCTTAAAACTGTGCAGACAAAGACTTATAAAGAACTTATTTAAAGTAGAACCTGACCTTGACTTGTTTTTCTAATAAACCAACCACACTGCTACAAAAACACATTTTATGCCATATTCATATCTCTGAAAACATGTATTTGTCCATTCAGTTACAGTGGCAGTGTCCCTGCTCTCTGTACAATCATTCCGAAAGCTCCGGGATTGGTCTAATAGGGAATTACAAGTCATTAAAAAGTAATATATATATGCAGCCATTATCAGTCATTAGTTAGATTACGGTAGGTTTGGGGTTTTTCAGTCTGTTACCAAGACATTTCAAAAAGTAATGGCCGGATTGAGATGAAATATCAAGGAGTCAAGGATGTACTTATTAGTTTTGGGTGTGGGTCCAGAATACCGCGTGGAGAGTGCAGGAATCTTTCAAAAAGTCTGTGTCATTGCAAACATACAATCATCAAAAACATCAAATCAATCAATCAAAATCATCAGCCACAAAGGGGCCAGTAGTAAAGGAACAAATCATTAGCTTATATGAATGGCAAATATACCATTGCAAGAAATCAAGATTGTAACTAAACACTTCTAGTAGTCTAATTGTATATTCTATTGGCTGTTGAAGGACAACTCAATAAAAAGTATGTACAGTACATTTCTCTATTATTTGCCCACATCTTGCTTTGCGCTCAACCGCACACTTGCAAAGAATTCATTGCGTTTTATAGAATCATCAGCATCTTTTAAACCCAAAACCCAGGACATTAGTTGTTTTCACCTCTTCTGTCTGATGGTTCTCTTATACCCTCCTGCATCTAATGAAGCTTCCTGACTCCTGGGGTATGTATGGGACATCGCCATGGTAACAGCCCCCTCTTCATCCCACCCCCAGTCTGTGCAATCTGATCTTGTTTATCAAGCTCCACTTCTTATAGGAGAAACCGAGTGGAAACAACCTCGCTGGTCTGCCGAAAGGAACAAAACGTCAAAAATGTATAGCTTTTTAAGAAATGCTATTGGAGGTGTTAGCTCGACAATCACAGGTACAAGAGGTGTGGGCTATTCCTTTGAGTTTCTTTAGAGATTGGCTTAGTGGTTAAGGCAGAGATAAACCAGCTTTGTTCAGTCTTTCAGAGCAGACAGAGTAATTATGTTGCCAAGCACCATTAACCCTCCTGACACTATACCTTCTCTTCTTCACCCTAGGCTACTAGTGCTAAAGTTAGCTCACAAACTAAATCCTGGCAAAACACTGCTATTATCTACAAGTTCTTCTTTTACCAAATGGACTCATCACAATAAATGTAGGTACTATCTATGTTCTAATCTTTCATTGTGTTGTTTTGTAAGAAGAGGCTAAAGTATCCTGGCACTAAAAAGTCTGTCTCCAGGTGCAGGGCGAAATTCTCCATTGAACTAAAAAGCCCTCAATTCTGATAATAATAATGAAAAGAAATGACAAATTGTTCCTTCAATACCTTTGTGACTGGATTAAGAATCTGTGGCACGAACATCAATATCTTATAGTATGTGAGATACTACTGTAAAACTCTGCCCTAAAAATGAATTGGTCTTGATTTACGTAAAAGCTGTTATTACAGATAGCACTGTCACGTTACCACATGCAGTTTCATTAAAACGGGATTCATATTTTTGCTGTTATTATGTCATGATTCCTGGAGTCATACAAGAAGGTCATTCCCGAAGCCAAACTGCAATTAGAGATAGATTAGAGGCAGCTCCCAACTAATAACATATCCAAATTACTTCATCATATCATTAGCATCTCATTTGTGTAATCTTCCTACCTTGACATTTTACATTGGGTTAAAAGCTCATTTTAGCCCCAGACAAACCAATGACAATGAAAGATTATGATTGAATAGACTTAGACATGTTATACTTGGCCATGCTATGTGTGGAATTTCTCATCTAATGCAAACTGGAAATAGCAATGGCCCCAGTCAATCCCCAGCCTTAAGAACAGCTTAGGAGTCAAATCTCATCATACAATACAGCCATACAATAGGCTTACTACATTGCATTATTTTGAGTCTGATCCTGAAAGATCGAGACAGAAAAGCAAGAGAAATATTTGAAAATCTCATGTGAATTTTTGACTTCTAACTGGACCTGACCCAAAATGACTCTGCGGTTTACAAAGTACCACCTTAAGAATTACTGCTTTTGAAGTCCCAATTTGATGATCTAAAATGCGCCTTAATTTGATAGTAAAGCTAAAAGGGGAGTTTGCAGAAAATTAATATCTAAATAAGGACAAACAGGGACAAAACACATTCGGTCTAAACAAGGTCTAAATCTGGTCTAATCCAGTTCAAACCAGATATAACCGAGATCTAAACTGTGCTAAAAGGACAGGAAAAACAGGAACGAAATGAGTTCAACTAAATCAAGATTTGAACAGACTCCTGATGACCGCAATTATGAGCCTGCGTACCACCAGTATTACCCGTACCACAGTGTGAGAACCACTGTTTCAGAATGTAATATGATATGTTATGCCTATGCACGCTGTTCTCAGTTCAGATTGTTGACTGTTTTTGCAAAGCACCTTTCAATTATAGGTAATTGCCATGTCACCAGTTTGTGTGATTGCTTTAAAAAACCTGCATTTTGTTACTCTGTAAATGGTAAACTAAATGTTCCTTGGTATTCAGAGCACCACCGTCAGAGGCAGAGTTTTTACCTCAATACAAACAAAAATTAGTTTACGCAAGCGCCAGCTCTCTTTGGGCTGAATGGACTTGAATCCATTAAAGGCGAGATAGCATTTTAATAGAAAATCATAATACAAGTGTAGAGGGCACAGGAGTTAGGTGAGGTTAATTTCATTCTTTGCTTGGGCTCTGGTCGCACAGTGCTATCTCTACCCACACATTTAAAAAGAGTAGTAATTGAATCATTTGTGTAGCAAAAGGAGCATTTGAAGGCCACAACTTGAAAGAAAAAACACCAAAAAGCGAAAGTGTGAGATGAACTCGGCTAAAAACACTGAGTCTCAATGAGCTTCATTAAACAGCATGACAGAAGTTAATTGAGCTCAAGTAAACTATTGTTAGGGCCGCGCTGGCTGCAGGCAAAAAAAAGTGCAATTTCCAAAGAAAGTGCTGTTTCACTATTCACAGCAAATGCTAAAGCTATCATAACATTATGTACTCGTATCAAAAAGAACAATGGAAAGATCACCAAACTAAGTTAAATTTGGGACCTAAAGCTCAAGGCGGGTCATTGGCTCACTTAACTAATAACTTGTAGCAGAGAAGTTTAATTAATCCACAAAAACTAATTGTATATTGACCAGTCCCTTGTGGCTAGACTGTGTGTTATCTTTGACGATAATTAAAAAAAAAAAATAATTACTAGCAAAAAACTGGCAATTTTTAAAGACAGTGCTGTTTTGCTGCCATTGTTCCTTAAGTACTCCCGTGGACCCACCACCCGCGGGACGTACCATGATGCAATGTAGATTGGGCGGCGGTCAAAGGCGGGATTTCCCTGCTTAGACTGCTGCCTCCGTGACCCAGTTTCGGACAAGCGGAAGAAAATGGATGGATGGACGGATGTTCCTTAAGTATTTTTAGGCAGTATCTCGCGATGGACCAAAAATTCTTGGATTTAGGTCATAGTCCAAATTCACACCAAAAAGTAATTATAAAAATTATTTAGTGACTTTTTCCTGAAAATCCTCTCAATCTGATTATTAAATTTTGATTTCAACTGCTATCAGACTAACAAACAAACCAAAAGTAGCATACCTTTGGTGGAGACAACATACCTAGACCTACTAAAAACTGTAAATGCTAAAGCAATCACAACATCATGTCTTCTGTTCACGTCAGCCGCCTGGACTAACAGAAAACTGCAAAGATCACCAAAGTAGTTTGACCGGACACTTTTTCACCAGGACCTGAAGCTGTAGGCAGGTCGTTCCCATCTTGCCTGCAGTTGTCATTTTGGAGAAGCCCTCTAAGTGAACACAGATAATAAATGTCAGCCTAGCCATCTTTTTCTAACCTTATCCCTGCCAACTCATTTGAAAACTGGCTTGAAGTCTTTCTTGCTGCTATCACTTTAACTTTTCTTGCTGCGAATCAATACCATTCAGAGGCACTTTTGCTAGACTTGATTTGACACAAAATAGCCTAATCACAAGCATAGGATCACAACCCATAGACGTGCTTCTTGATTTTCATTCCCTACAGGCTTGCTTTTTAATCAGCTTTTTTGCTGCCTACAGTATGTGTATACATGTTTTATTTTATGTCTGTCTTGAGTAGTCCTAGGATTGATTGATTGATACAAGATGCAAAGAGGCTGGACTCCAAGGAACGTCTCCTTTGTGATCTGACTGGGGACCATAAATGAACAAGGTACCACACAAGTTAAAAGATTGTGCATCAATAATTTGCCATTTCTTCTTAGATATACAAGCTCAAGTTTAGCAATCGCCATTCCATGATCAGTGTCCAAAAGGATGGTTTGGCACTTCCAACATCCACATCAGGAAAACAGTTGGATCTCCGGTTCAGTCCTGGCAGGAACATCTTAAAGGCTGCCAGTTCATCGGCCTTGGATACAAGCTGTCTACTACACAAGCCAAATGAATGCTGGGAGCAGCCAATAAACAGTGGTCTGTACAGGCAGGTCATAGAGAACCAATACTGGCATAGGAAAAGGTAAGATGTTAACACAAAACAAATATGGCTGACAGTCAGAATGTTAGTACTTAAATTCTGTTTGATCAATCCGTCGTCATCAATCCTTACAGAGGACAAGAAAGTCAACCAAGTTTTCATCTTTATATAAAATACAAAACACTAGAGACCTGACAAACGCATTTTCCCTGTGCTCTCAGCGGGAGCTCTCTGCAGGTGCCGCTCTAGATTTTAACAATAATTAGCAACGAACTTTCAAAAGCACGAAAAGTATCAAAACAACACATGCTCCAAGATGTATGTGTCAAGTTGGAACAAAATCTATATTGTATAGAGTGTGAGCTTTTTGATGACTAAGTCTGAGTGGGAGATAGATAATAACTAGCTTGTATTTGAGGAGGAGCAGTGTCATTTCGCAGGTAGGCCATAATGTTAGCATACGGAGTTAGCTCTTAAAGATTATAGAAGCAGCAATTCTGCTGTATTTGATTATGTAACTGGGACGCTGTATATCCTTGTCTTTCCATAACTAAGTCCTCTCTCACTACATCCATAACTAAGTCCTCTCTCACTACATCCATAACTAAGTCCTCTCTCACTACATCCATTACTAAGTCCTCTCTCACTACATCCATAACTAAGTCCTCTGTCAATACATTTATAACTAAGTCCTCTCTCACTACATCCATAACTAAGTCCTCTCTCACTACATCTATAACTAAGTCCTCTCTCACTACATCCATAACTAAGTCCTCTCTCACTACATCCATAACTAAGCCCTCTCTCGCTACATCCATAACGTCATCCTCTCTCGCTACATCCATAACTTTGTCCTCTGTCACTGTCTTTTTTGATTTAATGTTGTCAAATAAGCTACTACTGCTTTTCAAACTGCAGCGTCTTTCTGTCAACAGATGGCTTGCTTAGTTGCAATCACAGTTTTCTACACAATTTAAAAAGTGTTTTGACAGTTTCAGGGGAAGGTGTCAACCAATAAGAAACTGACACCGAGGACTCATCAAAGTGTAACAGCTTCAAAAAGGTGACGTAACAATCCAACCTACACTATACAACAGTGTGTCAAACCAGATAGGGGGGAATAGCCATACAGTTTTCTATAGTTTCTTTCCATTAACCTTTAAATATTTCAAAATTGGTCTCTCAATTCCATGTCATAAAACAGTATTTAGCGATAAAATAAAACGAACACCATGATTTTTAACACATGTGCTGCCACAACCAAAAGCAAGCGTAAATTCTGACTGACCCAACGCATCAATCTGTCGAGACCGAATTTTGCTTCCTCTTTTTGGGAAACACTTTTTATAGATTTCATAGATTATATGACTGTTTGTTGTCTGTTTGATACCACTGCCATCCATCTTTGAATAACCCTAAAAAGAATTAAAAAGTTAGCTGTATCAAATGCAAACACAACCCAAATGAGCTACTGCTGTCAGAAAATGTGAAATACTTTTACATCCAGTCTAAATCCATGTTTAAATTTGTAACATTTAGTGAATCTGAACACTTTCACAGTACAGTGGATGAGGTGCGTAGGGATTGAGGGCCCCTTTACGATATCAATACCATCATCTAAAGTGCTTTCAGTGCCCGATGTGAATACATTACCCACAGCCATATCAATTGTGGCAGAAAGGAATGAGAAAATGAACATGCTATTTTTGTACTTGGGCCGCTGGCTACATGCAGAATGCTTAATTGGTTATTCTATCCTTCGTAGCCCCAAAAGGCACATGTGAGAAACCACTTACCTCTAAACTGGCTTCTACCACAGACAAGCAATTAAGATATCAGGATAAAGTGACATATGGGTGCACCTTTGAGCAAAACAAACACATTTCAACATCGCAAACTCACACGTGAAAGTATTGAGTAATGACAGGCCTGTGGATACACTCCTTATCTTGATGAAGGGCATATCACTCCATCTCGTCCTTGGCATATTATTGTGGCACAGTAAAAGAACGCTTGGTACCTCGGTAGGATAAGGATATTAGCAAATTAGCAGAAATTAGCACACCAGAGGGACACAAGGAAGGACAGGTTTTGGGAAGGTGTTCATTGAGTATCCATGACACTGCACTGGGCTAGAGCTGTTTAATGCCGTGAAAGTCTTGTTTCTCTCATGAGGCTGGGGAGTGCCCAGGTCCCTTTTGTAAACCACAGAGTTCTTTGTATCCTCCAGCACTGGAAAAGGGAAGCTGTGGTTTACTGTGTAGCACAACACTGCCCTCCAGTGGAACAATGAGTAATTGGTTTAAGAATAATGTACCTTGGAAGTGAACAGAGATTAATCTACACTGGCCACTTTATTAGACGATCCTGCAGTAGCTCATCAGCTTCAAGGTTTGGTGTTTTGCATTCAGAGAAAATGCTTTTGTGTTTTTTTTCTATCATCTCAATAAAGTGTGGCCATTAATCTCTGACCTCTCGCTTAGCCTGTACAGCACTATCAGCCAGGGCTTAACATATATAGCCAAAAGCCACATGTCACTATACTTTTCATTCTTAGAAACATTCACTTTATACAAACATTTATTCTGTTTAGGCCTGATTTTGTACTGCTAGACTTGGGTAGTTTTGCAAACAAAACTCACATGAGGCTAGTAATGCTTGAAGAGTGCTTATATGCAACATTGACCGTTGATCATAAGAATACACTAAGAGTACAATGCCATATTCAAATTCAAGTTCTTTTCCATTGTGATCCTCATTTTGAACTTCAGCAGGTTTGTGAATGGACTGACTTACTGCTGTTAGTTTTAACCAGTAGTTGCTGTTTGTGTTCAAATAACTGGAAACGTAGAGGAAAATGAATGCACATCTGAATAATTCTATAGTAAATGTGTCAGAAATACGATTACAGATGACAAATTCTGAATGACGATCTAATGTCAGAGTTAAATGTAGGCTACAATGCAATGTTGGAGGACAATGTGAAGTAGTACATTCTCATCATTCTACATTTTTTGGTAGAAAACTCATAAGAGAATACTTATTGATCTATCCATTCCAGCCATTATACAATCAATGCTCTCATCGCTGAGGTGCAGTGAGGCAGCTCTAAAACTGTAGCATTAGCTGCAGACAGGGACCTTTTGTTTATGACACAACTCATATTTGTATCCATTTATTTCAGTTTATATGACTCTCATTATTCATTACTTATTGAATCCTTAGATGACATTGCTCTGAGATTGCGTCTCATTTTCAAGTTCTACAAACAGACAATTGGATGACCCTGAAGCACCATCCAGGGCCCATTGTGTAAAAATTAAACACATTTTTATTCCACTCACAAACTCACAACTTGAGCTGAAGAGATTAAATTCCATGCTAAATTAATGGCTGTGCGCATAGAAAGGTAATTAATCATTTGTTGGGTCCTTTTCCAGCGCTCCCTCCGCTCTGGCCTCATACTAGACCCCTGCTCAAAAAACATCTTGACATTTTTGTAATTACACCTTTTCTCCCGAGTGCATTGGCACACTCAGCAGCTGTTGACAAACTGAGGGGTCACATTGGTGCAGTACAAATATAGCAAGGCTGTACTTTCAAGTCAGTTTTGTAAAGTAAAAAAAAAGGAATACTTTTTTTTACCAACTTTACAGCATTAATTACGATGAGATCAGAGCTTCTGTAGCCGAGCCAATCTCAATATTTCAGATAAATTAGGTTTACAGGTATAGTGCTTTACACTCACTGACCACTTTATTAAACTGCTAGTTAACACAAAAGACTTATTGGCAATTGACATGGAGAATGATCCGGAAAAAAATTAATATTCAGATCACCAGTTCTAAAGCTGATAAACTACATCAGCAGACATATTAATTTAACAGAATTATTTCAGGGCCTTACATCAAGAAAACAATAACCATAGCGTGTGTTTCATCTCTTCTCAGATATGCAGTCGTGTTTGAATTATGTGGCTGCATTTTCAAATACAGTTATTGGTTATACAAGGACACAAGTCCATGTTACAGCAGCATCTGCATGTCACCCATCAGTGACATTAAGCTCTGCAAAACCAGCCCCTAACTTCCCTGAGCACATTTTTGACAAGTTAACAAACTACCTTAAAACAGCCAAGCTCCCCTGTCCAGGTGCCTTGTGAAGGTAAAAATGAGCTCAAGGAGAAACCCCAAAGACTGTACTATAACCATGCAACAGGCTTAGAACATGAGGTTTAGAACTGAGGGCTATTGTTCTATTTACTTATAATTGGTCTTTTTTATTTTATATCATTATTACCAGTGTTTTTTTGTATTATTATTATTATTATTATTATTATTGTTGAAACATAATGTGTCTCCTTGTGCATGTTATAATTGGATATTAAAAGTGCCTCATAACAAAGCCAAGATCTTACATACACACAAGCATACATCAACTATCCAACTATCAATACACATGACCCCATCAGCACGTCTTATGTATGTGGGCAATTACCTGACTAACTGTGGCAATGCAATCTTGCAACAAAGAAAATCACATGTATTTAAGGAAGCCCCTGCTCATTGTATATGCAAAAATATGCAAGTCGTAATTAATTTGCCATTAGGCCGGGATTGATGTCGCCTTCATGATGCAGACAACCAGCCTATAATTGCTTCTGGTGTTGCATTCACAGTTTTGTCTCATTACTGAAACAGATGCTAATTTGGAGCAGCAGCTTCAGGTTGACAGGTGTGTGAAGTGTGTGTCGTTATGGTGCTGGTTACATGTAAACAGTAGCAGGAAGGGGGGGGTGTCATAATATAAATGGGGATTTGATATTTCTATATGAATCGCATAGGCTCTAATTGGTAATTGAAGAAAGGGAAAGTTAATCGCTTGAGAAAACAAGCTGTTTACTGAATTATTAGGTTGTTTAACAAAGCAATTTGCTTCTAAACCTTTTTATATATACCTCATTAAGCTAATTGAAAGATCTCATTTCCTACAAATACCTCAATAGCTGAAAGTAAAGGCAATTAATACAAAAGTCCCACATTTAGTATCCAAGGGGTATTTTGTAATTACCAATTAAACAAACAAGCAGAAAAACTACAAAAGCCTTAGTGTGTTACAATATTTACAACAGCTGCACATCACTTATTTCAAAGTCAACTTCTTTTAGGGGCAAACGTCACATCTTCCTGCGTTTTTTGGGCCTCTGGTTGAAGACAGGAGATGTTCCCATAAGAGAGTCCGGTGAATGTGAGCCGTAGCTCCCTTCTGATGCAGCGCCCGCTGGAGACGGAGCCATGGCACCTCCAGATTCACTCATAGTGGACATGGGCCCCCCCTCCTCAAACACGTCTCCCCCCAGGACACTGTGATGATGATGGTGGTGATGAGAAGATCCCTGGCCCTCGTCACCATCATGGGGCTCAATTTTCACTTGAGGCCAAAGCGGGGAATTGTTGGCACCACCTCCACCTTATGAGAAAGAAAGTAAAGATGTTGAGAAAGATACAATTCTAGGTAGACACAATCCTAAAATATTATATTCAAATTATATATTAATAAACAATGCAAAACCTAATCTACTTCTAATTTATTTGATTGGCTGTATGTTTATCCAATTGTTTTCAGAGGATGGCTGGGTAGGCAGTGTGGTTCAAGAATTAGTCTTGCATTAATTATGGGTATTAGGTTTAAATGGTCAATTAATAATTATTAGACATATAGGTTCATCTTTAGGTTACAAAAATCTGATGCTTACGTTAAGTTATTAACTCAAGGAAGAAAAAAAATGAAAAGGTGGTGAACATCAATATGAAATTTTTTAAAAATCTTACTTAATTACAACAGAAATATTTCATAGGGATTTATGTATAAACAATGTTGAATTAATTTGCGTAGGTTGTTCAAAAAGTCTTAAGATAGTATTGTTTGGATGGTCAATGTAGGATTAATCTGCAGGTTAATATTTAGGTTATACAAATCTGATGCTTACATAACTTTTATACCACAACTTTGGCAAAATATAAATAAATAGAAATAGGTCGTCAAGATAAAACACATCCATTTACACATTTCAACTTTCCATATATATGTTAGATGTGGACTGTTAAGTCTTACCCGAGGTGTGAGGAGAATGGTCACCATCCAGGCCTGAAGTGAGCCGTTCACCGTGTGGTCCCAGGACACCCATGGGCAGAGCCTGGTCCCCAGACGCCAGGTCAGCCTCCGGCTCCTCACTGATGGGAAAAGAGATGTCACTCATGGGCTCCTCCTTGATCCTGGGAGGTTTGGAGTCCTCCAGGGCCTTCTCCGGGTTCACCAGACGCTCGTATTCCTCTGACAGCTCTTTGCTCACCTGGAAAAAAAAGACAGTGGCGATTTTATACGCGGTTATTTTTGTCAAGGGCTGACAATCAGAAGGACTTAACTTATATTTTGGGCAAAACTGAGATACAGATATCAAATAAAAGTTTTATTGCCATAACATCACTATAATATTGCCCAGAGCTATTGTCCAGATAGATTTAGTCAATAGTTCATGTGATTATAAGTTCTGTGAATATTTTAGATTTTGAGTCTGAACAGTGACACTTTTTTGTATCTCCCATTTAGTTGGCACAATGGTTCTCCTGCCCTTTAGAATGTAAGATGCCAAAAAATATCTGTCTTCAATATTAACAACCACATTTGAAATATTTGTCACTTAGGTAATAATCTCACACCATTTTCTTACCTGTAACATATAGCTGTGATAGTCCTTTATGCGCACTTGCCAGAAGCGCTGCAGGGCTAGCACACTGCCAATGCCCACTTCATGAAAAACCTGCTCCATCACATCAGGGAAGGCAGTGGCGCCCAGTCCTGCCTCTCTGTCCGTGGCCACACGCAGCAACCGGGTGAGTTTGAGGTAATGCTCGTGAACCAGGTCTGTGAGCATCTCCAGTACACTCTCCTGGGCCGACTCAAAACCAGCATGAGCCAGAACTGTGGCCACTGACTGATACAGGAGCTGTCTGCAGGACGGCCAACTCAGTTCAAGAACAGGGTCACCTTTACCCCTGCATGGAAAAATTGTAGTATGATGTATTATGGTGAAGGTTTCAGTCATCCAGGTGAAGTTCATGTCAAAGGTTTATCTGGACAATTTTTAGTAGTATACAGTAAAAGAGGTTTCCACATGAGATCTAAACTTTCACACTCAAAATTACTCACTTGTAAAAGTCACTTTCAGGGTCGCTGTGTCGAAGGTTGAAGGGCTGTTTAGGCTCTTTGCTGTCTACGGGCAGCAGGTCATCAGGCATGGCCGGAGGTGTTGGGGCCCGCTGTGGTATGTCTGCCTCCTCTAACCTCCCTCCTTCAGATGATGCAGAGCTCTGACCCTGAGCCTGGGCTTGGGCTACAGCTAGAAGTCCTCGTAGACGGCGTATGTGCTGACAGAGCTGTACAGTGTGAATAGTGAGGCTGCAGGGCTCAGAGGGGATGTCTAGCATTGTGGTGGGACGGGGGCGCTGTGCGGACGGCTGGTGCAGAGGAGGGTCCTGCATCTCCACGGAGCGAAACTCACGCTGGAGCAGGTCAAAGGAGCTGCGGCTGGGAGGAGCACCAGCAGGGCCTGGGATTTCACCCCAATAACGCATCATGATGAGCCTTCAGATACAAACTGTAGAAATATGTAAAAAGGGGTTTTAGTGCTTTCCATCAGTAGAAGAGACAGTAGTGCCCCCATAGTCAAATTTTCAGCCCTAGTAGTACTGTTATACTATCATGGAGATTGAAAAGTAACTATACGGTCATAAAAAAGAACTGTGAAGGTAAACGATAGTTCTATTTCTGCAGCATTTAATGACACGGTTTAACCAAAAATCGCCAGTGTCACCATCGTCTCTAAAAAATGGCAAACATTGGGATATTTTTCACCAACCACTACTTTGTCAATATCCAACAATACACACTATTGTTTAAATATAATGAAATCTTTTATGCCATCATTGAATACAAAACATTATTTCGCACACATAATTTGAACCATGATTATGGTGGACTAGTGATTATGGTCAAACTGGTAGCGAGATCATGCAAAGCTCTATCTCGTAACCAAAAGTTGTGATGTAAAAACTTAAAAAATGTATCAAAAACTTACAAGAGAAGTGGATAAAACATCCGTTTTGATTCGGTAGATGAAGTGCAAGTTTTCGTAAATAAAAACTTCCTGTCCTTGTTGAATAGTTGTCCGGTAAGCTAAAAGCAGTAAATCTAGTTCCATTAAAAATAAATGATTACTAAATAATCACCATGTTGACTGTGTCTGTATATAATTAATATGACGTTTAAATCAATTGTGTGACATTATTTTATGTTAGGGAAATCTCTGTTGTTTCATTATTATTATTTTTTAAGTGATAGAAAAATTATGTATAACACGGTCCAAATTGACTGCCGGGCCAAATAAACATGGCCGCCTCCCAGTCGTCAGAAGTGCGTGTGGAAAAAACAACAGAAGAAATAAACTCTACCATGGAAACGGCAGAGTCCTCAGTAACAAGTAACGATGAGAAACCCGACTCGGACAACGTACCTAAAACCGAGGTAGCCGCGGATGAGCCTTTTAAAAAGCCTGCTCTTTTCGCGGCGCCATCTATGTCAAGCAAACGCGCTGTCACTGCACCATCCAAGACTCACACACCCGAAGCAAGCAGTGCCAAAGAGGACAACGCACCTGACAGCGCAGAGGGTAAAATTAAGCCGGATTTGGCGACTACAAACGAAAGAAAGAAGGATGCGGATGATGTAGAAAAGCAGAATTACACCATCAAAACAAAGCCAGAAGCTAAACCTAAAGCGTACCCCACAAAATGCCCCCCACCTGGTAAATCCCCACCTCTGCCTTACACAGAGCCGAGCTGGGGTGGTATGCTTCCGGATATCCCATATTCTCTAGAAATTCTCAAAAACGGGTCGATAGTGCACACAGTTCCTCTTAAACACAAGAGTTTTTTCGTTGTCGGGCGTTTACCTGTCTGTGATGTTGCTTTGGAGCATCCGTCCATCTCCAGATATCACGCAATCATCCAGTACCGAGGAGAACCCGGGGAGACTGACTCTGTGGGCGAGGAAAGGGGCTTTTACATCCACGATCTAGGCAGCACACACGGGACTGTGGTCAACAAGAATAAGATCCCATCAGAGACGTACATCAGGCTAAAAGTGGGACATGTCTTGAAGTTTGGTGGAAGCACAAGGCTTTTTATTTTACAGGTATGTTTCAAGCAAGAAAACATAGAGAAAAACAGTAATATTAATTTCAATGTGACTGTTTATATTGTATGGGTTTGAAAGGTAATTTGAATTATTTCCAATTGAGCTCCACTATATTTGGAAAACTTGATTTATGGCAGTTGTGGAATATAATAATATAATAAATAAATGCAATATATATAAATGTCCCCCTTTGGCAATTTGGCTTATATCTAACATACATAACCGGACCGTTTCATTGACTGCACAAATATGTGAATGTGAAGATTTCATCTACCGTTATTTAAAAGATTGCCACTATTTGCAGGGTCCAGAGTTTGATGAGGAAGAAGAATCTGAATTTACCGTCACTGAGTTGAAGGATCGTGCTCGTAAGCAGAGAGAGGAGCTAGAGAAGAGGATGACTGGAGGTGGATCTGACGATGAGCAAGACGAGGAAGAGAATGGTGAAAACAAGAAGAGCCAGAGCAAACAGTCAAATGAAGATTCAGGCTGCTCATGGGGAATAGGTCAGTATCCAGTTGTAATAACTTCATCAAAAGCTCCTTATAGCAGTAATCCGATTATTTTGTTCTGTTGTTCTCATATGGTTCTTGTCCAGCTGATGATGCACTTCCCGAGGAGGACAGTGAGGAAAACCCATTTTCAACTGAATTTCAAGAAGATCAGGAAGCTGCATACCTGAAAGATCCTAAGAAAACACTACAAGGATTTTACGACAGAGAAGGTTTAACATGTTTTAACGTTCTATAATATACAGAGGTATTTGACTCAAAGGCCACATGGGGCCAAGTGGGCCGGCTGATATTGTATTCTTTTGTAAACTGCAACTATTTGTCTTGAAAAACGAGACATGCAGCCTTCGATCGGGTGAAAAGATATGTCGATGTGGAGTTAACTGGTTACTGCAGGTTATAACAATGTGAGTAATAAATTGGCAATATTTGATCATTTCAAAAATATGAGAAAATGCTTGGCGGGCTGGATTAAAAATCCAAAAGGGCCGCAGTTTGCCCACCCCCGTTCTATAACAATTTATAGCATAGCATTGTTTTGTGGTCTGCTAACTCTTTTCTATTATCTATGACAGGAGAGGAACTAGAGTTTGAGTACGAAGAGAAGGGCTCTGGAACATGGCTTTGCAGAATTAAGTAAGACATGTTTGGTTACAATATAGAGAGAGTGCTGTCCTTGATTTTTATCTTGTTCTCTGACAGATTACCTGTGGACGATGCCATGGGCAGACAGCTGGTGGCTGAGTTGACTCACACAGGGAAGAAGAAAGAGGCGTCCATTCAGTGCTGCCTGGAGGCGTGTCGGATGCTGGAGGCCCGAGGGCTGCTGCGCCAGGAGGCAGGTAAGAGCTAATGCCCACGGAGTACGTTTTGACAGTGCTGTATTGAAATCACAGGTGGTAATAAGTAATTTTTTATGTGTTATGTCCAGTGTCTCGTAAGCGCAAGAAGAAGAATTGGGAAGATGAGGACTACTACGACAGTGATGATGATACATTCCTGGATAGAACCGGCACAGTGGAGCGGAAGAGACATGAGCGGATGAAGAAAGCACAAAAGATTGAAGAGCGACCTGAGACCTATGATTCACTGGTGGGTTTGCTGTATCCATATGTGTTAATGTTTCAAAGTCATGTACTCCTAGCTATCCGCAACTAAGCGCTAACCATCTTATAGTCATTATAATCATACATTGAATGCAACCATTGGGCAGCAAGCTCACCAAAGTAGTTCAATGTTTATTTATTTATTATAGAATAAAATGTAATAAAACATCTTCAACTATTCAGTGTATGTGTTGTGTTCATGTAGGTGGTCAAACTTGCTGGAGTGGAGAAGGAGCTGGCAGAAACTCAGAAAAAGCTTGATGCTGGCACAAAAGGTTGGTCACGATCTGCACTGTGGCATAAACCAGGGGTTTTGTTTGTGGGCTCACGGTCCAAACTATTTACCCAATACGTGTCTATTAGACTCTTCTGGTCCTGGGGCTGAAGACTCTTTGGATGCTTTCATGACTGCAGTTCAGAGCGAGGCCGCAATGGACGGTATAGAGCGCAGGAAACTCCATGTTCACGTTGCTGATCTACGAAAAGAAGCTCAGAGACTTCGCAAACTTGTTGAACTTGTACGACCTGCACAGCTGCCCTCTCTGTTGCCTAGGTATGAATTTAAATAAAGTTTTTCATTTGTTTTTATGTGAAATAATGACGATCTTACATTGTATTTGTTGGGATGTATTTTGATTTTTCTAGTAGCAGTAGTGGTTCTGAGTCAGAAAAGCCTAAGAAAGCCTTACCCCTTTTTGGAGCAATGAAGGGTGGCAGTAAATTCAAACTAAAGACTGGTACCATTGGGGTATGCATGTGCTTCAACATTTAAGTTACATAACATTAAAATACAAATAATTGAACACCATGGTTTGTATAGTTAATCTCAATACTCACCCCTTTTGGGTTTTTTTTGTATTTTATAGAAATTACCCCCAAAGCGACCCAATCTGCCTGCAGAGCTTTTCAACATGAAGGGTGGAGAAGAGGAGGAAGAAGAGGAGGAAGAGGTTGCAAAAGAGCACAAATTGGAGGATGATGATGATGATGACGATGACGATAATAAAGACTGTGTAAATATTGCTGAGCCTGACATAGAAGCTGATGAGACTCCAGCATCAGTATCCAAGGAGACACTCCCAGCAGGCAAAAAGGAAGTGACACAAAAGCCCTTACTAAAGGGTGAGAAGTCATATAATAATCCCAAGTTTTTGTTTACATCTCAGCTAATTTCGGCTGAACCATACTCATCCACTAGAGGGCAGCAGATCCTCACAACAAAGTCCATTTAAAGATTATGTTTAACCTACATGTCATTAACTTGGTCTTTATTAATTTCTAGAACAAAGTCACAAACGCGAGTCGCCTACAGACGCAGTGAAACAGGGTCATCAAAGTTCCAATAAGGGACCGGTCACAGCCCCATCTGGTTCAGGTGCAATACTGAAATAATTTGATCAGTGTATACAATCACATATATTTGTTTCTTTTCATTTTGTAGTAGTTAGGCATTAATTTCTACATTGTCTTTTTAGAGTCTAAATCTGAAGACAATGGGGAGACAGCAGCTGAGACTATTCCCAAAAAGAAAAAGAAAGTTATGGGTCCAAGCAAGGTAAGAAGCTGCATAAACATACTGGCATTATATAGATTGTGGAGTTAAAAATGTAATGCATTTTCTGTGTGTCTGTAGCCACCAGTGCCGCTCTCTGGTGGGCAGTATCCAAATGATGACCCAGATTATTGTGTGTGGATGCCTCCAAAAGGTAAGGGAAATGTTTCATAGTGAAAAACACGCGCACACACACACCAATTTGTAGCGATCATGTGGTAATCTACTACATCTTAACACTGCTTCTCTTTGGGGACACAGTGAAACAAAATATATGCAGATGATGTTTTGAACTCGTAATTTGTTCCCTTGCAGGTCAGTCTGGTGATGGCCGCACACACCTAAATGATAAATATGGCTACTGAGAGAGCACTCCGTCTCAACTTAACCAGCTTTTGTACTACAGAGAATACCTACTACACAAAGCGTCCAGTCTACTTAGCTCTAGAAAGCAAACTTGGCTATTGGTCTTGAGGCTAGAGGCAGACCAATAAAACTGTCCCAGACCCTCTCGTTGTGATAATAATGCACCCTATTCAGCTTTGGGGACTATTTACAGACTGATAAACAAAAACCACACCGTTCCAATTCACTTAAATTGAGAAAGCTGGAGAATTGCCCTCCCTCCGAGTAGACACTGGGCAGTCGGCCCGCTGGCACTTTTGAATGTAGAGATGGGTAGCACTTGAATTCTGTCCTTTTTATTTGAATGTGCTGCCTTCAATATATCAACCATGTAGAAAATTAAAAAGGACTGATCGGGAACTTCTTACTGAATTCAGCGTTCTGTCCGGTGTCTCTTGTAGTTAAAATCACCTGACATCCAATCTGCACCTCACTCCTATTTGGCTCCAGTCAATCGTTTTTTTTTTTCTCAAAAGAGTATGCGTAGTTTTGAGAGGGAAAGAGAGAGAGCATTGAAGCAGCTTTTCTGACCATCTGGACACTTGGATGGCTTACTGGATGAAATGCAAGCTGATAATGACTCAAGCTAAGTGTGTGTCTGTATCTACACCACCGCACACACGCGCACACATCCTTCTCAAAGTTCTCGTTTTAACAGGATTGTCAGTCAGCTCTTGGACCGTTTGCCTAAAGCAAGATTCCTCACGCTGTAAGTCCCACGCAATGCTCTTGTATTGGTTTCCTGAAATACTAAACACCCACATTTGTGTTGTTCTTTTTCAAAATATGTCAAATTACTGTATTTTGTTATATAAAACTAATTAAACTATGGATTCTTCATTGTAATAATTTTGCACTGACCCACTTGTACTGACCATTTATTCACTCTTCATAGATTTTCAGGCACTTCTAATCTAATGTTCACTAGGAGGCCTTGTTCACGCCCAAACCAGTTTTGACGTCAGAGGATCTTTTCTCTCCATTTCAAGCTGCCTCTCGCACACAAAGAGGGCTTCTCAGGCTATGATCTGGCATAAAGAGGCTTGTGGTCTTGGCTGTGTTGCTTTGCTCTGAAGTTCTGTGCCGTGACCTACTAATGAGAGCTGGAAAGGGCTAGCCTCATCCTTTTTACCTGGTCTTGTCAACATGATATTTTAACACAAACGAGCTACACTAAGTTACAGTGTATAATATAACAATTTAGTAACTTGTTTTTCTTTGTTTCTTTGTTTATTTGTAGAACTTGGGCTAAAAATGATATCTAACAAAAACTGGAAAGACAGTTTAAAACTCTGTTAGATTTGTTGGAGTTTTGGCTCAATTTGATGTAGCATGCTTCCTGTGTAATTTAGGTACATGGTTACTATTTCAACTTAGGGCTACTATTACAGTGAGTCTGAAATTGGGAATTAAATTGTATAATATAAAGTTAAAAAAAATATATATGCTAAAAGAAATCACAGTAGTCATTTGCCCGAACAAGAGGCCACAGGGCGTTTATTCACTTTGTGCAACAATGGACAACAGTCACAATGTTACATTCTCTTCAGCAAAGTCCTTATAACCAGTGGTGTTTCCATTCATCAGAAAAGTTCATTACAAACTGAAAACTAGCTTGCATTTGATACAACAGTCATGTCATTGCGAGGCATTAAGGGACTTGTAAAGACACTTACTGTGTCTATACACCAGTGGTCCTCTTCTACCTACAAGTATTGACATGTACAGTAGTATTGGATAAAAATGGCACACTATAAGTAGGCTATGCAGAATACAGCACAGATTACACTTGTCAAAATGTGCAGCAAACAATTGTGATTCCCTCCAATATAGATACCTCTCCTGCAAAACCCATTGATCATCCATGCAAGGAAAGAGGATACATGTACTCAACTTTGACTAAAAGTGACAGTCATTAAGAAATATACAGTACATAATCAAAAACTGACTATTCAACTACAGTCATAAAGGTTGTTATAGCTCATGACCTGCACATTCATAGCCAAAGAAGTAATTATTAGGCAAATGTAACCACTGTCTAACAATAAGATATCAGATGACTTTCCTTACTGTGTCTAGTATGTGAATTTACCAAGATGGCTATTAATCAATTATCAAAGGAAGAACACTTGGACCCAGTGATTGTCTTACATGCAGTATATAACTTGTAAATGGCCCAAGTCTGACCTGTTGTAGCCAGCCACTCTTTAAAAAATGAGTTGCTCCATCCTTTGTACAACAACTAGTCCACAGTTACAGAATATTTTCAGACAGCTATACACATGCAATACCTGAAATATCCTTGGACTTTATAGTATGTTGATGTACTCTCCAAATGTTACTATGGGTATCAGCATTAGGAAGATTACCTGAGTGTGCACAAGTTTTGACCAGCCGACAAGTTTTTAAGTGTGCTTCTAAAGCTGTCAAGTCTCTTTTTAACAGTCACTTCTTGGTCTCGGAGCAAAAGAAGCCTCATGAAATGTGGCGGTCAGGGAATGCAAAATGGATGGTCTGGCTGGGTGCTGGATTATCAGGTGGCAGTTGAGTGAGTTTCCTTATGAGCAGGGAGGATCGTCAGTGGAGTTTAAGGGGCTGCAGGGGGGCACTGTGCTGAGGGAGCGAAATGCAAAGATGGATGGGTCGTAGGTGTACCTCGGAGCGGGGCGGCTGCCGGTCAAGTTCTGGGGGAAAAAAAAAGAAATTGGTATAAAATTAGTGATTTATATCCTTTGTAATGTACAGGGGTGGGCAGATTGGCCTAATGTACTCAATATAGAGAGTAATGTTACTTCAAAATAACAATACTCAAGTAGAAGTAATAGGGGAAAAAATTTAAAGGATTAGCTGCTGTAGTTCAAAGCACCATATTATTTAAACCAATGCACCAAGACTGTGAGAAACAGCGACGGGAACATGTCTGAGCCCTCGTTAAAACAAAGTCAAAACACTTCTAGTTTTTCATTCAGCTTCACACTTTACACACACACACACACACACACAAACCCGACCCCTGGTGAGCACGACCATGGCTCTCGCTGCTGCTCTACAAGCTCTGTTTCTAAAATTAGCCCTGGTCATTTTCCTCCCACCAGGAAACGACAGGAAATGACTTTGTTGGATTTGGCAGTGAGGCAGCACTTTCTCCACCAGCGCCTGTTGAAGGGAGAGCAAGAAGTCTGCATGCTTGGAGAGATTGAGGCTCAGGGGTTTTTAGGTTGTAGATGTGAAGATGCAATGCTTTTTCAAATCAAACTATTGGAAAACTACTCATTGACATTATTACTAATACTTTGCATGTGAGGTTACAGATGGCTATGACTGCTGGCCTAGATTGGGCCTCAAGTCCCAAAAGTTAAGGTTGTAGCTGTTCAAGGCAAAAATTAGGGAAAATATGCATTCGTAGTGAATATTGCAATAACCATATCTGGATTGCTGTTTGTCATAGAAACACAAAACTTGATGTGGGTTAAACCAAGGCTTAACCATAACTACACCACATCTCAGTTTAAGGCTTTAATGAATCTATATTCATTTAACATTTATTGTTTATGCATGTGATTGATGTTACAAGTGTTGCTATGACTTCAGCCAATATCTTAAGGGATCCAACTCTTAACTACTGAGCAGCAGTAACACAGCAACAACAATTCTCCCTACTACTTTACACTACTGTACACTATTTACCATTAATATCAAAATGGGTAAAACCCAGACACATGGAAAATCCAGTCACCGCCCAAGAACATGTTACAATAACTTTGATTTATGTCACTGTTAACTGTTCCCCACATGGGATCTTCAGTGAGTTAGTCCAACAGTAAGGGAAAGTCATAGATCAAGATGGCTTCCTCTGCACGTTCATAGTCCCCACTGAGCTGTCCTGTTGTCACATCTGCAGGATAACAGACATCCAGAGCCCTGAAAAGGTCATGTAAAGTACAAATCCCAAAAGGAGATACTCTAAAAGGAAGCAGTAGCAGAACAGGCTGCAGCTGGGTCTGCTCTGCTTTGAAGGGTTTGCAAAGGTTTAAGGAACAAATTGTAGATTTATTCAAAACCTTTTTGCATGGTCCAAAGTACATTATTCATTCACACCACAGGCATACACTGGTGAATGTAAGCTACCTCTATAGCCACAACTGCCCTGGGGAAGACTGACAGAGAAGCTGCAGCCCTACAACACACCAGTTACACTACACATTCATAGAAGTGTCTTGCCCAAAGACTACTGGTAGTAGCCTACTGGTTGGAGCGGGAATCGAACTGCTCTACAACCTGAGCCACAAATGATTAATCAAGATCTAAACAGAGCTTTCCCTAACCTACACACATTTTAATGACAACACATTGATGCAGCTTTACACAGCTAAGATTGACTTTTTAGCTAACAGAGCCTCACTAAGAGAGCATGCCTTAATCTTTAAGCTAAACATTTCTTTGTGTGACATCCCCTTCATGTACTTTACCCTAATCTAAAATCAAAACAGAGCTATGACCAGGCATTTTCCTGTCATTTAGTTTTCCTTCCACTCCCTCCATATCTGCACCATTTCCCTCACCTCAATCAATCTTCACCCTCCTCTCCGGCCCATTCTTTATGGTGACTGAAACCAGACGCCATCACTCCTGCCCTGCCCGCAGCTTGGGAAACTCTCAACAGCCCCACTTTGCTATTCAGCCTCCAGCCCCCTGGAGGTAGAAGCCAGAAAGCTGTGTTTTCCTTACTGCTTTTCTTACTTACTGACCCCCCTTTTTGACCACAACCATCGACCTCCTTAACCCTGTAACAACTCCCATGTTTAAATGTTCAAATTCAGCCTCAAAGCAAGGAGCACTAGGTCAGGATCCAGTGTCTCTTTTGGATTCAGGCCAGGAAACTGCGGGTTGATAGATAAAAGGGGTAAAAAAGGAGCCAGGCAAGGGCTAGGGGCCAAAGTAACAGCAAAAAGAGAGTTGTATGGGGGTAGCATCAATCTAAAAGAGTGGCCATGTGTAAGCAAAACCTACCAGATTTAACCACAACTACAATGACTGCCTATTTCTTCACAACATAAACCTATAAGCATTAAATTGCCCACCCCTACTGCCTGCATGTGTGTGTGAACTCTTTTGAACAAAATCTATGAACTGGAAAGCACCCAAAGCACAAAGACGTCACTGACGACAACAACACTAGCGGCTGCACAAGTGTGAAAAGACCACAAGAAAATGAAGCAATATCTCTATGTATCAGGCCAGCTTCAACAGACAGCCGGCCAGTCTATTAATGGAAAGTGACTTCATCTTTGGAAATACACCACGAGGGAACCGCACATCACTCCACCTCCACTTCTTCATCATCTCTCATAACTTGTTCTTCCTTTATTGATTTTTTGCCGAGCTTGGTGCATGGTTAGGGTTATGGGGAAGGCTAGAACATCCAGGCAGAATCTACAATATTTTACACTAATCAATGTTTAAAAAATCTAAACAAAAAACAGGCTGAACCAAGACTAAGACTAAATAAAGTGGGTCTAAATCAGGACCCGACCAGGTCTAAACCAGCACTAAATAGATTCTAGAGTAGACCTAACATGATGCATTTTCCCCAACGAGTATAATAGTCAAAATTGTTCAGGTAGAATATTCTTTAGGACCACAGTTATTTTTCATATTCTGTGTATGGCCCCGACTGGAGCATTACAGTTGGTGGATGGTTGTGTGTACATAAACAAGTGTGTGATAAGGTTCCATTGACACTAGCCCACACAACGTGATAATAACGTCACTTTTCTCACCACACTGTGCATCCGTCTGGAGTGCCCCAGTCAGTGCCAAGATGCCCAGGCTTGTTCCACAGAGCTCTCCAATCTTTTCCCTCAGTATACACCCCACACTAACAAAACACCAACCTAAACCCTAGCTACAAAGATGATAATGGGATGTTGAGCTTGAATGAAAACCACATTACAGACATCAGTTGAGACACAATTTTATGGAAACATTGTGGTGTTTAGACGGATCAGAATTATGATGTACTATTCAAAAACACAATTGGGAATTTGAAAAGTGGGATCCAAATTTAGCCTACACTAAATAAACCAGTATAGTATTGGATATACTCAAAACAATCCTGCTAAAGAAAGGTGAAGTAAAAAGGTAATTTAAGTGACTGTCATTGGTGCTAGGTGGACTGTTTCAGAAATTGATAATGGACGATACAATATACAGTGAAAGACTTGCTAACACCAGTGCTAACATCACAGTTTGACTCTCCACTGTTGGGAACAAGCTCCTAAGTCCCAGTGTGCATTTGGACGGACATCAAGGTGCTGCAGGTGAAAAGACAGATTGAGCTGTTCATGGGGGCCAAGCAACCTTGCAACCTTATCACTGCATTCAATGGAAACCCTGGACCGGAGTGCCTATTATATACACAAAGGTGTCGGCTTTCCTTCAGGACAGACAGGGCATGTGGAATTTCAATAAAATAATGTAAGAGGAGAAATATAAACTCACTCGAATCTTTATTGTCCGTGTTTTTCCTCCACAGTTCTTCTTTAGGAGCATTTTCTGTGGAGAACAAAGATACAATACGTTATAAGACTGGGCAATATTATAAACCATAAATTATAGGTTTTGCATTGTCACTGACTGAACACACTGAAATTTGCAATCATCCAAAGAGTGTCAATATTTCCCAGCTTCAGCTCAGGTGATTCTACCTGAGGCTGTTGTTATTCTTACACATGAATGCTAACATTTTCAACGTTTGAGTTTTGCCCGATATATACTAAATAAGGACTGTCCAAGAAGTGAGGCAAATCCAGCTGTCTCACAAAACCTAAACAGCAAGTCAATAAAACTTATGCAATATCCTGTCTCCCACTCCCAAGCATGTCAATGCAGTTCAACTATTCTCAAAAAAACAGTGGGGGTGGAGGAGGGACCACACAATCATCGAATTGTCTTGGGTCGGGTGGCTGGCTTCTAAGGGGGAAGGGAGCACAGGAAAGAATGGAAACACTCTCCCACTGTTATGATGTGGCAGTGGGCTGATGTGCACTTGCTCACCTCCTCCCAGGCCTATATGTGATTTATCTTTACAATCCAGTGGGCTCAGACACAGCATCATGCACACTGTATCTTAGGGAACCATACTCAAAATGTTGGCATCATTATATGTCATTTTGAGTATTTACTTTTGGAGAATACAAGTCGTGTCTGCTGTCTTTTATCTAGCCCATAATGGACCACTATTTAGCGGCTGATTACAGATATCCAGATGTACGCTGCACAGATATGTTATCAGCCATTGCATGCATCTGTTTAGGAATCAGCAAGTAGTCACAGCAAGTGGGTACAAGAGTAGTTTGTTTACATATGAGCTCATACCTCCTATAATGTTCTGATGTACATCTTTATAGATATCATATGTGGCTAGGTCATAAAACAGAGGCACTGTCACATTATAGTGATCGGGTTGTGATATGCCAACTGCTGTTTTTTGTAAGGCTTTTGCTGAGGGATCAATTCGTTTTTAGCTCAAACCTCAAGATATTTTGATCTAAATTTGCTGATTTTAAGAATTACAAAAGTACACACAAATGTACTAGACACAAACAATAAGTGTGTACAAATACCCCATTATGTATTAACAACAGAGGTTCACCTAAAGTGCTGCACAGTAAAATGCTTAATCTGACTGTATGATGTAAAGTAGGTAATCTGTCATAATTATGATTTTACTTAAATCCCTCCCCTGACCTCTACAGCAGTAGTCCAGCTTTAAACACTGTTTCTTCATTAGTCTGAAGTTTTCCATACTTACATACCCCCAAAGCTAGCGGACATCTGCCGTGCAAACTGTTGTTCTTCAATTATTATCAGGCTAACAAACAATGACACCGCCACATCTGAGCGATTGGACATGGATTAGCATGCATGAGGGATTATAGAAGACTAAGAGAAAACAACCCGCTGACCCTTGAACCCGGCCTTTAAGGAAATGATGAGATAAATAAACGTATGCCCCTGGCTTCGGCTCATGCTGCGAACAGTCGAGGGTTTTTAAAAGGGAAGCTGGAAGTGCTCTGTTAAAGGGTTAATAGGAGACTGGAGCAGGGACCGAGGCTGCCTCTGTAGGCCCCCTATTGTATTCACTACAGCTCCTCCCATTCCACTTGACTGAGTTCCTTACAGACACAGACTGATACAGGAGGATGTGCACACGCTCACACAAAAAGACCCCGGGATGATAGACGCGCACCCCAGACCCGCTCCAAATCTTCCTCCTTTTTCATCTCAGCCCCTCTCAATGCTGTCTCCGATCATCTGCTGTTTCCCTCTAAAACCACATGGACATATGGACCCCCCAAAACCTGCAGTTCCCCTGTCCAAAAACACAGCCTTTACCAATTTACTGTCGGCTAAGGCTGAGTTATATCGTTTCACACTGAATACTGATGTTTTTTTTGGTATGATATGGGTTTTCAATGTACCCATAATACCAAAAAAATAAATGAATTGATTGACTGTTTTGTATAACGTTCACTTTTCACCTTTGAGAACTAGCTTTATAAATATTTGACTGTATTTAATTTCCCTTCGACTACATATGCATACAATCCATAAAACCATAGTTTTATGAAGTTTGTACTGCACTGTAGAAAATCATATGTCAAATTATAGAATAAAGTTATTCTAATTTAATTCTATAATTTGTTTTCACATAACAAAGTGAGTTTTTCACTACAATTCACTCTTCTAATCTATACAAAAAAATGACCAGATGTGGTGAGTTATAGCATAGGACAAAGATCTTCAGTAAGTTTAAACAACTTGAAACCGAGTGTAAATGTACAAAGTTGTTTAAACCTATTGAAGATTATTTTACTGCAGTTGCTCAGGCTATAACATCTCACATTGTTATGTGAAAAAATATAGAATTAAGTTAGAATAACTTTGTGACATAACACTTTTTACAGTGTGTTCCTGTAAAAAAAAAAAAAAAAAAAAAAAAGCTTAATGGGCTTGTCTTACGATGATAATTTAATAAAGACACTATAATATAACTTTTTGGTCATCATAGCTCACACCCATACTTGTAGGCCTAAGAGTCTTTGGGCTTCAGTGTTTAGTATTAGATTCAGCTTCTCTAAGACTCATTATTGGCTGTCATTTTATATTGTGTATTTAATCCTCTCCTCATCGCCTCCACCCCTTTAACGTTTTTTGTGAGAAAGCAGGCTGGACATCTGCCGCCTGTGCCTCCCGCTCCTTCATCCCTCTCCAGCCAGACCACCGTGGAGGTCTGGGCTCAGCTTTGGAAATAGGATGACTTTGTTTGCCCGTGAGAGCGTGCACATTTGTGTAGCCATGTGCGCATGCGGAGGGTAGCCGGATAGACTGCTGGGACATCATTGTATTTTTGGAACAGATCCTCAGACCAACATAACTGTTTGCCTTGTTGAGCGGGCAGCATAAGGTTCATCTGCTGTTTGGTGCTTTAATGTTTTCAGTACAAACACTGGCGGAGGATAATATATGAGCTAATAAAGGCCCCACTGCTGCATAAATATATAGAACAGACTATTGGGTTTTTATCAAAAGCAATCTGTAAAAGCCCACCCAGGAAATATGTACAATTTACTGTAGTAATCTTCCTAGAGCATACGTTCTTAACTAGTGGGTTGGGACAGGAGTAGAAAAATTAATACAGCTTAATTTTTTTAGCTTATATGAATCATGAAGTATTAATTTTATTTAAAAGTGCCATTGTAGCCATAGTAAATTATTTGGGATAAATAACCCCTGGTTCTTTAAAAAGTTAAGATAATTAAGATAAATTGATAGCATTCTTGTTTTTTGTCAAGAGTCATCTTCAAGTTTTGCAGACAAACCTGTTGCATTTTCTCCAGGTCTAGGCTTGGCCTCCCAGGTTCCCCGCCATAACTGTGCCTGTACTTCCTGTATGGAGCTGATTGGTCAAAGTGGGTCAGGATGATGGGCCGTGTGACGGGCTGTACCACCTGCAGCTGAAACCTCATGGAGGGGGGTTTGAGACTTCGAGGAGGGCTGGAGCTGAAGAGCACCGGGCTGGGGGATGTGGCCAGGCAGGCGCCTGGCTCCAAAGGTCTGTTGGCGGCCGGTGACCCACAGCCGCACAGGTCACGTACCTCTTCATCACTGGACGCACTGCTATGGTGATCGCTGTGGCGCTGGGGAAAAACCCACTTCCTGTTGTCACCACGGCTGATCCTCTCCAGCTCTTCCTCTGAGGAGTGCCGGTCCAGGTTGGCATCGAGAAGCAGGCGAAGGCGTCGTAGCCGAGCCGGAGACAGAGGACCCTGGTTGTGCTGTTGGCTTGTGGCCAAAGGAGTCAGGGCACAGTTTCGCCGTCTCTCTGAGAAGTCAAAGCAGAGTGAGAAGATGTGGTATAAATTACATCTAACACAGTGTATAGGGTGACATTTTAACCAAGTCCTAGAGTACAGACTTCTAGAGGTGTTTATGGCACAAAAAAATAAGTAAATCCAGTTTTAGAGTTTTTTTAAGAAGTTTGTAGTGTGCACGGCTTCAAACAGAAAAACCAGAAAACACACGGAGCTCGGCCAGTGAAGTAGTTCCAATGCAAATGTTTACATCGAACATCAAATCTTGTGCTATATGTGTGCTATAATGCATATGATACTGTACAAGTAAAACGATCCTGAACAATATTTGTAGAAAGTATGTAAAACTGTATGAATAACTAGTACTATACAATAATAACTTACCTCTGTCAATTTGTGCAAGCTCCTGATTCTCCCCTTCTGAGTCATCACTCTCCCCTCCCTCTCCGCTGCCATGGTAAGAAATCTGCAGAAAGATCTTACTGTAGGTCAAATATGCCATATGGTACTGCACCACCAGTGGACTAACCCTTAGAGCAGACTGTAGAACACTCTCCAAGCCCATAAACTCAATTAACAGGTCATGGCTGTGCTGTGCTGCACAACATCAAGAAAACATTATGAAATATGGTAGTTTGAATGAAGTTTTGAAGATTGTAAAACTAGTTGAACTGTATTAAATTACTGTATAAGGGCTTTAACCCTTCAACAGGTCATACTGAAGCTGGTTGTTTCTTGTTCATACAGATTTTATTTTATTTTATTCATTGAAGTTGCTTACAAACATGTGTCAGGCTGGCCAATGGTTTCCCAGAGAAAACTTTCTGATTGCACCCATCACCCAACTCTTTCCTTGTGACCAGAGGTGGGCAGTAACTAAGTAAATTTTCTTGAGTACTGTATTTAAGTACAAATTTTAAGGATTTGCACTTTACAAATATCATAGTTTTTACTCCACTACATTCTAATAAAAAGCCAGAAGTAAAGAAGTAACTTCTGCAGAAAAAAATGTACTGTATCGTTTGAAAGTGTTTGTCATTTACAAACCTCAAAGATAATTATTTATTGTCACATTTTATTATTATTACAGTTTTAGACTTACCCCTGGTTCAGGACTGGTATATGTTGCTACCTTCAGTTTCTGTTTGGATAGTTCTGATTTAATCTCGATTTAGAAGGTTGACCTGCTTTAGTCCTAGTTTACACATGTTTTAGACTTCCCTTGTTTATCCATGGATGGATATACACTTAATAAAGTTTCTCATTACTGATTCTGTACAAACATGTCTAGTTTTTTTAAAGGTGAGAGTATAGGATCAGACTAATGTTTGACATCTCATCTTATGAAGGTATAAATAAGAAGGTCAAATTAAATATGTTATTGAAGTCTGCAAGTCTGTGAGTTGAATGTAGAGGAAATGTCACACAATTATTCTTGACTGCACTCATTTGAAATATATTGAGAAAAAATATATGTAGTTTGAATATTTACCACATACTCCAGTATTTTAATGCAAGTAATCATTTTACAGAGCAACAATATTTGACCAGGAGGATCTATACTTTCCCTCCTGTTTCCCTTTGTCCACCACCGCTACTTTGGCTTATAAAAACAATACCATTTTAAAAAGTTTTCTACAGAAATAAAAAGATTTCATGTTCACCTCTTGTGCACCCGAACTGTGTGACATAATATATTGTGATACTTTTCATTCATTGTATTGACATCTCTCCCGTTCCCACCATCTTGCTCCCTCTCTCATTAAAATCAATGCTTCGTCTGCAGTCGCTACAACAATACAGAAACCCTGCAGACTGCAACGCTAAGAGTTAAGTAATGCCCCTCGTGCTCGGTAATTACCACTCGGAGGCCTCGCTGAGCAGCTGCCATCTGGGCTTGTGTGTGTATGGGTGAACACACAAGCATGTACTGTCCTCCCTTGTACTCACACATACACACATTTTCTGCTTTTTTCACTAAAGTACTTCAAAAAGACCAGAAAATGTGAGAAAAAGGAGCCCCTAGCCACTAAGCCCAATCACACCATTCTTTTTATTTTAAGTGTGAATGATGCTGTATAATGTTGCCAGTGTCATATACAATACAGAATAGGATACAACCGTATATATCTCACCAGGGTTGACAATGTGTATAGTAGGACTGCACAGTATTAGAGAAACAATGTGATACCAATGTTGAATTTGACTGTGATTATGTAATATGCTGTATAATGCATCTCTAATATAAAGTGTTTTTTCCTATATGTACAATGTGGGTGTGTTTCTTATGATAAACAGGCAGTGCCCAGACAGGAAAATAAGCAGTGTCACTCCATGAACTCCATAGGAAAATTACACTGCGGGAAGGAAATGTATCTTGGCAACAGACCGACATGAGATTTCAGTTACACTACACTAACTACTTCAGTGGGTTATACTTAGGCTGCATTCACAAAACAGTCCTGCTAAAAGTTACTGCTAAGAATTAAAAGCCGCTGGTTGTGCAAAAAGTTTAGTTTTTATTGCCACCCAAGGACAAATCACCACCATTATCTGTTTTTACACTGGGTTAAAGGAGAATATTTTTACAAGCCAAAGTTACATACCAATCCATGTCTTTAATCAAAGGCTGGTGCAACCATATTTAATAAATGTTCATCCAAATGTCACTTCTTTTTGAGTTATCTTCCTGAAATACAGACTAACGAATCAATGGAATTGGCAAAAGCATACCCATATAGTGTGCATGATCATACTGTCAAAGGGTGTCTGACAGTAATGATTTGGCCTCTCTTTCCCCTATGGGCTGACTCAAAGATTGTTGCTGATGAATTGAAGATCAAGACAAATGCAAAACATGTGTAGTTCTCCTTGAGGATATGGGGCTGGTAAAGTCTTTAGTGAATATGAAACAACCCTCTGTAATTATATCCACACAGTGAAGTTATGAACAAGTATGCATAGAAATGTTTGCCTAAAATGGTGGAAATACAGACTTTAAAACAACACAGTGTAACTTTAGCTCTTTCTTTGTTCTCTGGTTGACGTTGGTTGACAAGAAGTATATACTATATCAACCAGACATGTATGTTAACAGTGTTTCAATAGCATCTAGCGTACAGCCTATTGAACATTGTTTGCTAATGATCTAATGTTTATGATGGGATAAAATGCTGTTTATGCAATTTTGTAAGTGTTAATACACATACATAAGAGTGTGTAATGTATAAGGTTGGACATTTCAAGAGTGGTGGTCAGTCCTTACATGCTCCCTAGAGTTACATAGTTATAGAGGATAAAATGACAAGCAGTCTGCAGCCTCGGGGAGTGTAGTTAAGGGTTGATCAACCACTATTATTTTAAGGTCTAAATACAATAAATTCACCTAACAAAAAAATGGTGTAAAAAAAAGAGACCCAGACCCAGTTTTCAAGGAATGGCAAACCCAAGAGACACACTAGAGGACTGTGAGATGTGCCTGTGATTTATGACACATACATTAAGTCAGAATGTAAGGAATCTCTCTACACAGTGGCATGTGCACTGCACTTGATATGGCATGACTTTGTGAGACACCGATAAGAAACTTTGTAATTGTTCTTCATTCAACCACATCTAACACTGAACATTACACAATACAATGGTTAGTATACGGGTATGTGGGACATCCAAATCTATGACATTATTACAACTGTGCTAAACTAGAGGGACAGCATGTAGAGTGCATTTTCTTAGGGGCCTTGTACTTTGATGTTAGTATATACTGTATTAGAGGCATGAAAATACATATCTGTGTGAAATGTCCTTGGCCTAAGTTTTAACATCAGCCTGCTGTTGCTGTGCACTCAAGCACTCATTTTAAATGCGCACCAAGTACTTTTGGTAATAAGTCAGTGTCTACGTACACAAAGAAAAAATAATCAGCATTTTGTGTCATACTACCATATAGTGAAATGTATAATAGAGGTAGGGCTCATTTAGTAATAATCATTAACTGGAGTATACACACTCTAAAACATGCCATTTGCTGAGAGAAAATGTTTTACAGTAAACACAGAGCAGAAATTAAACAAAACTGTATAAAAGATATATACAATTTGCCTTTCAGATTAAAGGCATTTGTATGTAAATAAACTCTATCTAGACGTCCTCAGGTGCCATAGTTTTAGCTTCGTCTGGTTCAAATTTTGTTTAAAAAAAATATATCTTTTTTGCGCACTTTTCCTTATCCTATTATTAATCGAAAAATAACGAGTCGACAGATTAATCGATTAACAAAATAATTGTCAGTTGCAGCCCTAAATAGAGGCCACATGATATAAAACTGTGTTGTGGTAGCTAGACAAAGACGAGTGAGTGTGTGTCAAGAACAGCTGAATGAAATCCTTGTCAGTCCAGTGCATCGCTGAGCAGCTTGCTAAGCTGGATCAATGGCAATGTCACCGTGTACACACTCTCACAGCGGCCACTTCAGTCACATATCAGCTTTGCTCTGCCCTTCCTCACTCTCATGGACATCTCAGGCCAACATGGTCTCTCTGAGATACTACATTGAGGTCAGGTTTGATCATAATAGTCCTGTTGAGGTGACTTTGATAATATGGAATAATAGTCCTCTACTTTGCTTTAAGCTTTTGTCTTCAAGGGCTGCCACAGCAAAATAAATTGCCTAAAACCATGCAGTGATTAGCATATTTATTTGGCATACAGTAGTTTTAAACCAGATGCCTTCCTGACACATCCCTCCCCATTTATCCAATATGTTTTACATGTTATAAAAAATCTATTAAATCACAGTTAACATTTCTTGACCATCTGAAGGCACAATACACACATAAAACTGTTGGTGGTACTTAGTGGCAGTATAACAGTTCTTGTCACAACTTAGTGAAGCAATTCATGTATGTTTTTGAGCAAAGACTATAGAAGATACTCAATAGTAGTTTTATAATGGTAATAACCACATTCCTACTGCTAATGAATTGTATTGATCGAGTTTATTGTCATAGTAAATGTTGCAAAGTACCAAAGTACCATTCCTTCTAGTTCTACGATAACCTTACCAATCATATAATTTGTGTGGGAAACAGTTTGTCTATGCGCATCAGCAGTTGTGGGTGTAATTCCAACCAGATCTTGATCAGCAACCTTGGACGAGGCAACAGGCCCACACAATTCACTTCTTCAATCACACTAACTACTCTGAGCAGAAAGAATCCTACCATGGAGCATAGCAGCAAACACAAACAAAAGCAGACAATAGGGATGGCACACTTTCCCCCTGTATCTTCAGCCAGGGCCTTTAAAGGGGGAACATTTTGGCACAAAATGGCTGCCATGCGACTATACAGTTGGTTGACGCACAATAGTGTTGTGGATGGAGCAAGTTAGTGACCCATGCATGGATACAATTCAGCTCTCTTCTCACCAAAAAGAAGCATTATGTGAATAGGGCAAGCGTAACAATTGGGCAGCACTTGTGTGAGTAGGGGGGGATTCAGGGAGAAAGATGCAAAAAGATGCATGCCAAAGTTTCTAATTAATGGTTTTTCAAGGCCATGGCCTCTACAAACAACCCAGGTCTAGTTAGTTTATAGACCCAATGCACCTCAACCAAACATTTTACAAAATTAATTGTTGAACTATGGTTTAGGATGCAATGAGTGTCAGTGTGTGGTGTGGAGTGGATTATTTTGTTGCCAGCGCCACATGTTTGCTGATGAGTTTATATAGCACTGCAGCTCTCAATGTCCTCCAATAAACATCTGGCAAAGTTCTACATAGCCATGAAAACTAAATCCTCCCTAACGCTGTAATGGATGGTTTGGATAGTGGCTAAAAATGTCTCTAAACAACACATGTTTGGATGGCAATACACAAGCTATAGTGATTTGTGCAATGCAGATAAACCTGTGTGATGTCCTGTGAAAGAGAAAGTATAATGATGAACTTAATGTAACCCCATGGGAGCAAGGTTAACTGTTTTATGGTGCGTGAACCGGCCTACAAATGCTCAAGTCACAAGACAAAAGTAAAGCCCCGCTATTCACAAACAACCTCTTTTTACTCCTTACCACTGCTTTTGATTGCAAGGCTATGGCATTTTACTGAAAAGAGTACAGCTAGCGGAGGTTACAACCACGAATGTATGCTGTACATAGTTCAACTTACCTTCAACTGAAACGGGTGGATTTCATTGAGTGAGTGTCTTCTGAGCTTCTTTGTCAGAGTCTTTAGCATTGTTTTCGGCTGTATGGCTTACTATTACGCGTGTATTACTGGTAACGTCTCTGAGACTCTGGGAAGTTCATTTGCTGACATGAACGACTTGTAGCCTACATTTACAAAAAAAGGCACGACTAGTTGCAGGTAGCCATAAAACACAACATCGCCAGCTTCTACAAACACAAAAAATGGCAGAAGATAGCGAAGTTTAACGTAGATGCGGGCGGGTTTTAAGACTAAAACGTAAGAAACTTTAGTATTTCGACTTCATTTGTGTCTGCGTAATTGAGGAAAGGTGTCTTCATCCCGTTTCTGGATAACTCACCATATAGGCCCGACTTACTCCACGGCCTAACAATTGACAAAAGGTGTTTGGAAAAAAAATACAAAATAATCAACTTCGCATTCACACACTCACTCTCACACACACATGCACACAACAAGCAGATGCACACACTAATAACTACACTAACACACTGAGTGATTCTCCAGCCTGAGCGAGCCGCGCGCTGATTGGATGAAACGCAAAATGATGTCATATATTTCACTAGAGAAGGAGGGCCCTAGTTAAAGCCACATTGACTGTTATGTTTAGTTCCCCTAGTTCTCATCTCAAGGTGTCCCATACTATACAATCATAAACAAAATATGTACATCAGGCAATATCGTATAGCCTATAGTAGAAATATTACTGCAGTGTAGATATATTTGTTTATACCACAAACCAACAGTTAATGAGTTGTAGTACCAGAAGTAGGCTATAGTTAGTTAATGGTGTACATTTCTGTCCACAACCTTGCTTGCTTGTTTTTTATGGATCATTTCAAGAGGTGTGATGATGAGACAGTGCAGCCAGTGAAACTGGGGATCGAAACTAGAAAACAGGACTAAACTAGAGCCGAACCAAGACTAAACCAATAGGCTGTCTAAACTAGGTCTAAAGTAAACATGACTTATGAATTGTGATGTGACCATTGAACGGACTGGTGTTAATTGTGAATTTTGTAAATAAAAAATGAAAATATGCTGTTTTGTCTTGTAATTACAAAACTCGTTCCTTCTATGTTTTCTGGCACATTCGTGATCAATCAGCCCCTTTAAAGAGCAGCACAGAGAGGGAGAGAAAGCTGAGAGGATGTCAGGTATAATTGGTGTAAGTGGGGCATCCAGTTTCAGTGATGTCATTCTCTGCAACCACTGTCTGCCGTAACACACTGTACACGCGTCTGTGCACGAATGCTACAGAGAGTTTTGGGCCAAGCATTTTTCAACAACATGGCACACCTTTGGCAATGACATAATAGCCTCTATCATGTTGTGATAACAGTGTGTGTTTTCAAATTGATTAGTCATGTCAATGTAAAAGCAATGGTCCTTACTATATTTGACCGCATACACTGAAAGAAGTTTTTTAATAAATTGTAGTTCTAAGAGTAGTTTTACGGCTCTTACTTGAGTCAATGTTTCAAACTCCAGTAAAAGTTTTCGAGGTATAGCTTTATGTTATGTTTTGTCTCTTTTTACACTTTCCTTGTGTGTGTTTTATGAAATAAAAATAGGCGACATGAATTTGCTCTATATTTTTCAAAAAGTGGGATTACAACAAAATGAAATCTACCTCTGACATTACGTTCAAACAGTTACTCAGTGCTTGAGTAATGATTTGGATGAATACTTTTTGCTTAAGCAACAGTACTTTTAACTTGAGCAACAGTAGGTTACACAGTAAACGTATTGACTCCTCTACCCGCCTCTAGTCTTTCACTTTTCTTTCAGGACAGTCCTGTTTGGTGCTGTGTCTTTAAAGCTGCCTCTCACAGTCAATTGCGTGTCAGAGGCTTTCTCACATAATAACACCTCCGGTCACTGACCTGGTAAACTTTCCAAGGAACCTGTGGCTTTGCTCCAGGTCAAACTCAATGCAAATCCAATTTAGCATTTAGCCCACCAGTGAACTACCACCCAGGTCGGGGCACTAATTCAGTGCAAAGCAGATTTAAGCATTGGAAAGTATACCGACTTGAGTTGCCTTGGTATTTTTATTGCTTTTTAGTGTATGATAAACCTCATGCAGTAGTTCACGCTGGCCACACGATGGCAGCATCTGTATTCTTTTAGAGGCGAAATATGGCTGGTATACAGCAGATCCACAATATCTTCACGTCATGCATAGTTTGAAGATTCAGCTAATAGGTGTGTGTGGGTGTGTAAAGTTTAAAAGCTACTAGCCTACCATATGTCTTTCAGGCTCGAGTAGTGGAAGTCATAGTAGTCTTGGATCCATTACAGCAATCATCATCAGTGCCATTTCTATTGTGATTAACTAATTATATGTACATTAACTAATTTTATTAGCAATACTGTACACATTTAAACATGCAACACTAGATCAAATGGCAGTTTAATCAGCCTATATCCTATTCACAGGATAATGCTGAATCATCTTCATAACACAGCCACACTTACTGGCAGCATCTTTTAATAAAGATGTCATGTGTGGTATTCTGCTCAACAGACAGGACACAAACCAGTCTGGCCATTCCTCTCTGACCTCTGGCCTCTGACCTTTCACAGAACAGCTACTGCCTTTGGACCATATTCTGTAACTCTATATTCAAAGCCATTTAAATAATATTTCTTCTTCTTCATTCTGATCCTCATTTTGAATATTCAGTTAAGTGAGTCTGAAAATATACCTTCATATAATATTGTACAAGGTTTGAAGTATGCACAGATGTTGAAGTGATTTACTGTGTATTTGCCCTGTAATTAGCCTATACCCTAAACAAAAGAGATGATGTTGAACAAAAGCAGAAAAAGGGGGCTACTTTCAGACATAACTGGCCATATTGATGCTATAGTTACCAAATAAGGTCCAGTCTTTATACAGGAAATGAATTTCTGTATCTGGACGATTGCGCTACAGAAGAATGAGGGGGCAAGTGATGCGATCATACCAGTGATGTCAACATTTCCTCTGCTCTCCTTCATCAGTTGTTTAAACATTGCTGAAATAGCCGATGACAAACCAACGGGCTGACCTCTCAGCGTCATCAGGGCTGTTTTTAGAACTGTTGTACTGCAAAAACCTCAGCCCACATGGCCTTGGAAGTCCTTGTCTTTCTGTTCCCTCCTGCCTGCGACGCCCACACTCTCCCCGAACAGAGCATGGCCACAGCCTCTCCTCTCCTCCACTCTTCGCTCGCCCGGTGACCCACTGGCGGGAAGCCGGGGCCCATCTGTGCAGGAGAGGCTGCTGCTTCTATTTTCTCTTCATTGTTTAAAAAAAGACCACATGGCCAATGAATACTTCCGCAATTATCCCTGTGTCTTTTTTTTAGAGGCTGTGTAGGTAGAAATTCAAAAGATTTCAAATTATATAAAATTAGGATGTTGTATACATTTATTAAATCCAAATTATAAGCATTATGACAGAAAGTATTATTTTTCTATATGACATACTTACTACTTAGTGGCATCTGCTGTGGTCTTTTGCTGCTGTAGCTCACCTGCTTCATGTTTTGTCATCACGCAGACCTTGAAGTGGTTATCTGAGTTAATGTTGACTTTCTGTTTTGCTTTTCAAACCAGTCTCTGACCTCCGGCGTGAACATGGCATATACGCTCACAGATTTACTTTCAAAGCCCATTGTGAAGATTATCATCGAAATCTGTAATAAGTCTATAATAGTATGGACTATAATAGTCCAGTGAATGTGAATCATAATGGTAGAGGTGAAATATGTTTTTTTTATGTACAACATTCAAATAGATTCAAAAATTTAAAAATCTTATTTTTACTAATCCAGACAGACAAGAATTTAAAGATTATTATTCTTGTTAATGCTTCTTGTCAAGGAAAGGAGACAACTGAAGAATTACATATGGCATTAAAACAATTTTGAAAATGTATAATTATAACTTTATACATCGAATAATTAGCTTACTGTGAGCTTCAGCTAATTATGATTAAGGGTGTGAGTAAAAATAGTGACATTGTGTCTTGTTCTGCCTTATAGATGAATTCATTTCTACATGACGTTAGCCATGCATGTTTTATTGTGAGAAAAGTGGTTACAAAAGTGTGAACCACATTTAGCTGGCATCATTTCATTCATATGTTTGTGATAAATGAAAGTATGATAATTCAGTTCAGAAACTGACTTTCTCTTGGTATTTTCTAATGGGTACTATTTTGAAAGTCAAAATCATGAGACACTGTCATCTGACTGTGTGAACCCAGAATAGGCTTGCAAGCAATTGGGCAATAATACCCAAAATAGCATCTCTAAATTCTGACTTTTGGTCAATGTTTACACATGCTGTTTTGGGCATTATAATGTTCAATACCCTCGTCTTTCTTCCTTTTGGTTTTCCCTAAGGGATGCAGCAAATAATTTTACGGCAGATGTCCTTCCTGATGCATCTCGCTCTATTTTTCGGGGCTTAATTGGCAATTTTTCAGAAATTGTGTAAAAAAATAAAGTATTAAATGCACTCTACATGAAATTCCCAGTGCATCAAGTGTGTGTACTACTAAGAGCCCACTCAAGCAACTCTCAACACTGCGCGCAACTATGACCAACAGAGGGCAGCAGAGCATTTCGCTACACCACCTGCCTGCGCATGTCCTATCATACGTACTAAGTTCCTTACCAGATAACCCTGTCTCCATAATAACACCGAGAGAGAGGAGCGGTGAGAAGAGACCTGACGCCTTCGTGAATGGAGGATGGAAGTCCGGCCAATGGCGCATGGCGGGGTACCTCCGGGCGCCACTTCCTCTCCATCCCATGCTCTTTCCCCGTGCTCTCAGTGCTGCCATAATTGCTGAGGTTGCCTAGCGACCGGAAGCATGGAAACAGAAGGTGTCACTTGTTACCTCAGAGCTGGATTTAGCCAAATTGTAAAATAGCCACTGATGGATGCGATAGGGCAGGCTATAGGGGGGGTGAAGTTACTAAAGATAAGCGGCATACGGCGGATAAGAGAGAAAATAGAGCCTCAGGTCTCATGGGGGGGGGTTCTTAAATCCTTTAGAGATATGGGTTTGCACTTTTTAATAAGAGCTTTGTGCGTATAATGAAAGTTACGCAGTTCCAATTCATAGCAATGTATATGTTGCATAAGACTATAATGAATTCAAAATGAATGGTTTAAGGTCAGTTAACATAGACTACATAATAAGCAGAATAAAATGCAAATGAGAATGCAAAATAGACTGACAGGCGACCTTAGTTTCTTGGAAAGAGTTGTGGAGGTTTGTGCTAGAGGTAAATACAAAAGTAAAAAAAAAATCTACTACTGCTTTAATATTTACAACACATTATTTAACAGTGAACATGATTCTCCTGATGCAGTCCGCTCTAATAATCTAATAACACTCTTGTGATAACCTGTGTCTGGATTCATATTAAGAAAAATGTGTGCTTTGTGTTACATTTATATGGCTCTTTCTGTCTATTAGGTTCATTTTGGTGGATCATCCTCCCGTCCTCCTTTCTCTCCATATAGCTCCATGTATTCTGAGCACACGGCAGTGGATGGCGAATGGCCCACTCAGGCCTCTCGGCCGGGGAGCAGCAGGTTTGTCCACTCCCACTCTCATCACAGGCTTTGCGTCATGGAACAGGGTGAAACAGAGATGGAGTAGAGAGAACAGATGGGAGGAGGACACACTGGCTGCCTTTTTTATACCATTACTCCTAACAACCCTGTGGTCATCGGGGCGACAGTATAGCACCCTATTGTAGGACTGACAAGTACGCCTAAATATAGCAACACATCCAATATATAAGGAGGAAGTGACCATTTTGGTGTCAATAGAAACACTACTAATTTAGAAACACTATTTCAGTTTCCTAACAGTGGCATTGTATTGTGTAATAAAGTCTATGCTTAACTTTGCTGAACCCTAAGAGATCCACTATAAAAGACCTGTTGCTTTTGTAATACCTATAAGCTTCTCGTTCAGTAGATTGGTGTAACCATGGAGACCCGACGCACATCCATGAATGACATCATTACAGACCCCGATTGTTCCCTTTTTACGCATGGAAAGACAATTTAGGGCATTTGACATTTTTTCAGGCTTGTACCAGCAGCATGTTTCAGTGTTGATTATTTATTTTGCTAGATTTGCATTTTGTCTTGACATATTTTGATACTGGAGATTTTGTCAAGATGGCAAATCTGGGTCAAGCCTAAACATGTTTGTAGTTTATACATTGAAATTTATATTGAATGTTACAACACTAATAGGAATGAATGACTGAAGTACATTCCGCAAATTGTTGATATATTAAATTCATCTTCATTAGGAGAATGTCAGAACATTGAAAATACAGAAAAACTGAAAAATTGTCTTGAGAGAGGAATTTCCTAAACGCTTTATACATTTGAGTATTTGAAGCATACTGTAACATTATCATGGAAATCAACAACACTTTGCTGGATCTAATTTTGTTGCCTTTATATAATAGTCAATAAGATCGGTGGTGACGCAGGCTGGGGACTTGTGATCCACCGTGTGTTGTTTAGTGCCATCACTGTTTGTGTTTGTGTGAGTCATCCTGTCACCGACTGAGATTAGGTTGGTTGGTCAAAGAAATGGCAACGCTGGTGCTGTGACGGCTAATAATATTCAAGTTAGGGCTTGTTTTTGGTGGTGGGGAAAGTGTACTGTATCTATTTGTAGAGATGTACTCAAATGATTTAAATGTTGAAATGGTCTAAACATCTGCACGCTTTGTCTTCCATACTTTTTATCTTGCGCAAAAATGTGCAAAGTTCAAAGATAGATTATGAGCAGTATAAAGTATGAACATAATAATGAATTGTATAATGGATGTAATGCAAAAATATTACAACTGAATTGTAATTGCTTTTACATTGTAACTCTAGCATCAAACTAAGGATTCAAAGTGTTTATAAAGTAAAATTAAGATACAGAATAACTATATAATAAATAAAATAACACAGCACTTGTGTCGTTGTATTCTAAAACATCAAAACATGCCCCAAATCACAAACTCTATCATGTGGTCATTAATAAATGGCAAATTGGACAACCTGTGTGTTCATGCACTCCTCTGAGGTGATGACCCCAAGTGGGGTGTCTAAATACAAACTAGTGTGTGATTTATTTATTTTTCAGCAGGAAAATAATATGTCCTCCTGGTTGAAAAAGCCTGTGCAAGAGCATGTGAAATGGATTGAAGAGCTTAAGTGTTATGAAGTGGGAGAAGGAAAGAGTAGTGAACGTCCGGAGTGCCTGTGATGAGTGCTAGTGTGGGCTGGCTGCTTGGTGCTGGAGGTGGAGGAGGGGCCCAGGCTGGAGCTCGTGGTCTCAGCCTCCTTCTCAAAATTATCCCTCACTGACGCAAGCAACTCCACCACACATCCTGACAGCTGCTCCCTGCCTCCATGGTTACACTGCTCTTTCCCCTGTCCAATAGCATTTTCTATATACATTTCCTGACTGTCAAGGACTATAATGTATGTAAGTCCTTTCCCCATAGGCTTTTGACAATACAGAACCATTAAGGCCACTTTTACACTCATGTATTGTCCTCTATGGATTTGGTTTTCAGTAATGTGCTGTTCACCTGCTGCCGTATGAATATCATATAGTAAATGAAATGAAACTTTACCCATATCTAAAACATCATGCTTTGTTAACTAAATACAAAAAAAATTAAAGTTTCAATCATGTATTTATCTTCTCTTGCTTATTCACGCTAAGGATTGTGGGTGAGCCTTAGACAGGGTATGCCCTGGACATTGTCAACAATAGTCTGTATATAATGGTTCTTAGCTCCACAAATTTACCCAAAATGACCCGACACACTATCCATTGGTCTACGTGTCATGAGAGTGAAACCATGAAAGAGTATTTGAAATAGAAAATCAATGTAATATAAGGCCTAAAATGCATTCATCCATTGTCATTTCACTACAATGCACAAAGGCTATCAATTACTACTTTTAGGATGAGATGAGTTGGGGGATTTCCTTGGCAACACTGCCAGTATCACAACCATTCATTTGCTCAGCTCTTTGAGGTGTGGGACATTCCAAAGTGTCATTAATTCATCAAATCTGTTGCCTGAGGCTAGGGAGACCAAGCAACTACAATGTCCCATTTCTGATGTATTCTTATTATTGCAGCTTTTACAAGAATATTTAATAATAGAACTGGGTAATTTGTGCACATTTTTCAAAATGATGATTAAAATGTTCATCTTCCATGTTCAGTGATAATACATTTATTCGGGTGTGAATGAATATGGGTTTCAGTTGTAAATCTAACTACGCATTTTTTTATGTTCTCAGCAAGCCAACAAATTAAATAGGGCTACAATATACAAAATAATAGTCCAGATTAAATAAAACAGATTTCAGTCGAATAACGGTTCTCAACATATGTGATATAAAAAGTGGAAGTTGTGTTATTAAACATAACATATGTATGCGGTACATGTACACAGGAACCATAGTATGTAAAATATTTAGGGAAGAAATGGTACATAATGGTAGTATATTGCCCAGCCTCACTGTCTCCTAAACCAAGGTATCTGTGGTTAAGGATTTATTTTATGGGTTTTTAGTAGCAAATGCTCAATTACCGGAAACCACTACTAAAAGCACCAGAAATATGCTCAAGATGACCCCAGTGTCCTCTCAATACAGAGGTGGATATGGTTTAAGAGGATGAGAGTAGTTTAAAATGGAGATGCTCGGATAATAAGGCTCTTCCTCTCAGAGCTTGTCATCTTTTCTTATCAGTTCCTTTTCACAAAAAAGGCTTTCAGCAGCAACCCATTTCACCCAAAAGAACATTTTGTGTATTTATAGTGCCATATTCCAATCAGAAAGACAGCTTTATTTCCAAAAATTACAGTATTCAAAATGGTAGTCCTTGGTCTGCAAGCTGTTTTCATGTTATATTGGTAAAATGCAGTTACACAAATCTCTACTGACAAATTTGCCCATGCTTTCTAACAAAAGCTACTATCTACTCATAACAGGGGGCATTTTTTCATAAAAAGCTGACTTGTCAGTACTATGAATAACTCACAACATGAGGTTTATATGATATGATAAATTGATTTAGACCAAGGGGTTCATTAAGCTCAGCAGGGGGTCGGTTAAAAAAGCTAAAACGCCTAAAGGGGAAAAATTACACTGAAAAACATTTATTATATCTAAAAACAAGATTAGTAAAATAGTAAAATTATATAATTCATTAGGCTACAAAAATGCATTTATCTGATTAAATTTAAATGTAATTAAATATATTAGATAATTTACTTCCATTAAAAAGAAAAACAACCGCAGTCCGTAGTAAAATGCTGTATTGTATTAAATAAACGTGCAACAATATTGAGCTCTGTCTCTTTAAGAGCACCCGGAAGTGTTTCGCAAATCGGAAACAGTGGCGTTTTCAATGTGACTTCTCTGTTAGTGGCTAGAAGAAATAGTAATATGTTATAATATCGTCTTATAAAAGCTTCATTAAGTCTGCAATATGTTTCTTACTACGGTTAATTGTAAGTATTTTGCATATCCACACAGCACTGCACGTTTAAGGCCACTTTTTATTATGTAAAGCCTTTTTTATATGCGATATACACGTTAGCTCACCAATGCTAGTACAAGTCAGCGTTTATAAACATTACACCTTTTAATTGGCGTATTTTCATCCGTAAGCATAATGATAATTGGCTACATAAAATGCCATTATTTATATGAACTTGCAAATACATCTAAGTAAATAATGCGTTCTTTGTCTTTTTCTCCTTCTAGTGGCCAAGGCAAAGTCAAAGTAAGTGTTTCATTTGATTCCTAACAGAATGATATAATGCGGTCTAATCTCGTCACTAAATGTAAATTCATTTTTTGTCAGAACCATCCTGGTGCAGATGGTAAGCGCTGCAGGGACGGGATACGTCTTTAACACAAAGAGGAATCGTCTCAAAGATAAACTTGTCATCCGCAAACATGATCCATTTGGTAAGACTTTCACATATAAGATACTGATGCTTTTACTTGTGCATCTAAAATCTTGTGCATAATAAAGTGGTGGTGTGGTCTTCTGCTGCTGGGGCCCATCTGCTTTAAGCTTGTTCAGAGATTGTCGTCGGATGGGCATTTAATATGAATTTCTTTTCTGTTTCAGTCAACAAGCATGTCTTATTCCTTGAGAAGAGAAAGATCCGGTCAATATAATGGGACTAAACAAGAGACAGTTGCATATAAGTTTTGATCATCATTCACAGCACCATATCATATGAGGACTGTGGATTATACACAGAGCATCATTGACCAACACTGATCTGATTGAGTTTCTCTTCAGTTTGTCTTCAGGATTTTCAGTAAAACTAGTTCATGGTTTTACAAATAATCTTGTATATCTTCTCTTTGTGGATTGTGAATGAACCATGTTATGTTATGGCTCTTTCAGAACACTAAAATGGTTGGTCAGATACATACATTGTCACTTATTGAAATGTTTATATCACATTATAGTACAATATACTTTTGAATGCTACGAATAAATTCTTTTAAACAAACTTTATTCAGTAGTGAATCATTTTTCATAAAATATTTAACGTCTTCTGTGCAGTTTTGTTGCAGACAGTCTTAATTTGCCAGTTTCAGAACAGTTCGGCTGGCAGATCCTTTTTAAAGGGGAAAGATGTCTGTGTGCCCATAGCCTGCACACTCACTGCTGCAACTTGATTGGCCCTCCTTGAAATCTCGTCCAAAGGCATCGTGGGATAATAGGCCATGTAAAAGGCCAGTGCTCCAATGAAACTGTCACCAGCTCCCTGGAAAAAAAAAGAATTAACTATGACAAAAGCAATAGTAATGTATAATAAGAAATCTGGGTTGGTAATCCTAAAACAGCTGCATTTCAATATCTTCATAGGGAAAATTTAAATTGATCATGCAGTAGGGGGCGCTATGACATTAGTGAGTATGCATTTCAAGCCAGTTGGCATATTAGAAAGACTAGGGTAGATTTGTAGGTTCTGTATTACTTGTATTACTAAACAATATTCAGCAGATGTGATGATGGTTTCCTCTTTTAGACATTTTTGCATTTCAAGCTGATAAGTTGCTAAATTAACATGAAAAGAATCTTTAGAAATGTTCTTTGCTCCTTGTCTGTTACGGAAAACATTCAGTTACAGTACAGTACATTCGACACAAGTAAAGTGATGATGAAACCTCAACTCAGCTGTGCAACAAATGACTAACTTTTTGATGACATTAACCGATACATCAACCCTTTTCTCTCTTTATCCATTGATACAAGTGGAATGTCTGGGCCCTCGGGGTTGGCTGAGACAGGACGTGGAGCGGGGGGGGGGGGGGGTGTCCACTTATGGGAAAAGGCTCAGTGGTATGTGGCGACACGCTCATGTTTAACCACAAATGGCCCCCGACGCTGGTTCTCACAAGCCCGCACCATTACTCATCATTTTGGCTCTCAAAAGAGTTCATTGCACACTCTCTCTGCTCTGAGAACTTCTGTGAGCATTGCCTACTACAACCTCAAAGCAACCCCTTTGTCAGGTTTTTTTGCCAATCAAGAAGTGGATGATTCAGCAACATGGGGCAAAAAAAACCCTAACCCTGACCCTGGTGGGGCATCTAAGGGGCATGTCTCAGAAACAGCAGAGGACAATAAAAGGTGTCCTTTAAGTAATATGTCAAAATGCATCTGGTTAGCTGAAGCATTTTCATATTTATAGATAGACATATATGTGTAGGCAGGTTTGAAGACATGCTGTTAGATAAAAAATTATAATATTAATCAGTTTACCAAATGAAAATAGTGTTAAGAATAAGGATCCAACTGGTAATCCAAAAATAAATAATGTGTTGCTCATTTTGCATTTTGTCATCGAGATTACCTAAAACAAATGCATAGAATTGTATATATAACCTATTCAGATCTGACATTTATGAGGAGGATTTTTCCACCCCACCCCCACTCACTGGTGCAGCTCTCGGACTGGGGAAGAGGCTGGAAAGAGTGAGATCAGTGCTGAACCATTTTACAGGCCGCCTGGATTTCCATGCTCAAGTCCAAGGTACGTTTATGTCTGTTGTCTAAGAATCTGAAACTACGGCTGTAGTGATGTTGTCCAGTTATTTTAGCCACAGCTTATCTTAATCACATCTTAATGTTCTCACTGTGGTCAGAGCCATGACACCATGCTGGTGACCAAACCACACACTTATAGCACAATAACAAGGTCTGTGCAAAAGCTAAAAATAAAACAAAAATTATAATGCGGGAACCTCATCACATCTGACCAACTCAACAATGTTGTGGTTGTATTTATTACCATCTCTGTGCCAAATATAAAGCAAATTGCATTTTATCCAAAAGTGTAATGTCTTAAAAATAAACACAAAATACTGTAAATAAGAAAATATAAAGAAGATTTCTGTAATTGAAACATGTTGACTTGCAAGTTATATAAATGCCTCAACACATTTATAACCAAGGACATACATTTTGTCCTTTATTGTACAAACTCCTATTGTCTCTTTGACTTGAGACTGGCATGTGACGCTCGTGGATGCGATGACTGAGGCTCAGTGAGGATGACAAGCACTGCCCCCTTCAGCTGCACCGCTGCTGCCCTCGACACACTTTGATGAAGGTTAGATCTAGAGGCCTGTCAATCAAACGACATAAGTGCTTGCTGCAAATGAGCCATGATGCTCTCGCTGCTTGGCCCTGACTGACTGTGTCTTGACCCCTGCGCTGTTACTCTGCCTGCTCTCTGCTGGAACTCAAGATGATGACAGAAATTGGGATGGCACTTGAGAAGCTTGCCAAATAAACTAAGTAGGGTTCCAGAAGTTGTGTGCAGTTAGACAGAGCAAATGTGGAGGACACTAGAAGATGAATATGGCAATTCATTATTTTACAATTTATAAAACAAACTATATTCCAGATAGAGTGGGATAAAATATTGATATCACAAAGGCCTCTCTTGAGATCAGATTGAGCATCTCAATCGGGTTGAGGTCAGGACTCTGACTGGGCCACTCCAGAAAGCGTATTTTCTTCTGTTTGGGTTTTTGTCCTGTTGCGTCACCCATCCTCTGTTGAGCTTCAGTTGGCGGACAGATGGTCTTAGGTTTTCCTGCAAAATGTCTTAATAAACCTGGGAATTCATTTTTCCGTTGATGACGGCAATCCGTGCAAGACCAGAGGCAGCAAAGCAGTCCCAAACCATATTTCACAGTTGGGATGAGGTTTTGATGCTGGTGTGCTGTGCCTTTTTTTCTCCAAACATAGTGTTGTGTGTTCTTTCCAAACAACTCAGAATATTTTGCCAGTAGTGCTGTGGAACATCAAGGTGCTCTTTTGCAAACTTCAAACGTGTAGCAGTGTTTTTTCTGGACAGCAGTGACTTCCTCTGTGGAGTCCTCCCATTAACTCCATTTTTGTTTAATGTTTTACTTATTGTAGATTTGTCAACAAAAATGTTAACATGTGCCAGAGATTTCTGTATTTCTATAGCTGACACTCTAGGTTCTTCTTCACCTCATTGAGCATTCTGCGCTGTTCTGTCAGAACACATTTTATGACCAATTTATGCAGAAATCCCAGTAATCTCAAAGGGTTCACATACTTTTTTTTGCAACTGTAAATGAACATACTTGAAGAGCAGAATCATATTAGTGGCCTATACCAGGCAGACCAGAAAATGCATCGTCAACGGAAAAATTCTATCCAGACAATAGTAGCCCACTTGCTTTGATTGACAAGTGATATTTAGAAATGCAGAGCTGTAAATGGCAGGGCTAATAAAACAAAATACACCAAAAGTTGTTAGGTGATTATTTTGACAGATTTGTATACAGCATATCTTCAGTACCATCGACTGGCTGCACCCACAAGGTCTTTCACAAACCTGTGACTGTGTATTATATTTCAATGGCCCCAGAGCGTGCTTGAATCCTGCTCGGCTGTGACAGATGGAGCTGTGCATGCCGTTAGTTCCTGGATCCTACAGCCTTTTGTGAATGAAAGACTCCCTGGAGGGAGCAAAGAGCCACTGAAGGGCCAGCCCTCACTCACAGTAGCGCCACATCCGGAAGCTTCCAGTAAGTCTCGCTACAGCAGCCGGGGACCACAGTTCAGAGGCTACAAAGCCCGGAGAGCACGAGATCAAAAAACATTTAATTAGACCAATTTGAGTCTTGCATCGCCCTTCCCAACACTTTTCCCCTTTCAGTATTTAGCACTGATAATGAAGATGCAAGTCATGTTGTAAAGGGCAAAGCACATCTGGCCAGAATGCAACATATGTGATTCATTAAAAGTGGTGATGTGGCAGTTTTCATATTGGATACTAACCAAACCTAACAATACAATATACAATACGTAAATAACAGTATCTTTAGTAAAATGCACTTTTTGTTCATCCTGCATGTCTGTTTTGTGCTTTCAAAGAGAGACATAACATAGTTTCAAGCCAGTAATTCTAACTTGGCTGAGTTTAAGTCAGGGTTAAATTCTATCCAAAAGGTTTTGGGCTTACTTTGTCTAGACAGGGTAGTTTGTTCCATATTCAAACTATGTACTTGAGTAGTGTTATCTAAATACTCAAGATGCATCCCATATTGTGTATTAAACATCATTTTTATATTTTGTATTTTGTAAATTGTTGTAAAAAATTAGAGTTACATTCAATTCAATACAGATGTTGCAAAGCTAGCCACTTCTGTTCACCATTTACATTTTTTCTAACCTAGATCTTCCAAGAAGGAACAAAGCAATCGGGTTCCTCTAAGTGTCCAGTCATGTGAGAACAATTTGACTGTCCGGGCCCACCATGTAGTGCTGTAATGTCTACCTTTCACCCTCCACTCTAGACCTCCCGGAAGAGAACAGTGGAAACAAGGGCCACCCAAGTCCTTCTGGGGCTGAAAACATGTGTATTTGTGTGTATCAATGCTTTGTCTAACTGTCAACACAAGCTTCTGATCTTCACAAGGGGTGGCTGTAGTTAATTTAGGACTAAAGAAAGACAAAAAAGAATTACAAGGGAGACGAGCAGTAGATGAATTGTCAATGTGCTTTGTAATTCTTCAAGATTCACAGTCCTGACTCAGCCCATTACAGCTCATGCCAAAGTAAAAGTGTTATACAAAAAAAAGAGTTGTTGACAAAAAGAGACTACATGATCTAGTTAACAGTAGTCATCATGAGCAACCAGAGCAATCTCAAAAGAAATAGTCCATCTGTGAACACTGGAATAAAGTGACCATATGTTTTACTGAGAGGCTAATTGTATTACTTTTTTAGTAGTGGGTCATCCCTAGCTCATGATTCAGTGGAAGCCTAACTGTAAAAACTGTAAGTGGTGACTCATATTAGTGTACTACTGTAACAACTGTTGTATAAAAACTAGAAATGAAAATAAAGAAATTAGAGGCCATGCTTTGAGTGAGACCAGGGATCTTCTAGTTCAAGTGTAAATGCTCTTTTTATCGATCCATTGTTTCTCACAATAGCAATGAATACATTGTTTACCGGAATTTTAGATATCTTGCTAACAAACCAGGAATACTATGCAGGAAAAATACACTTGCTGGCCCAATTAAAACCCCCATTAGCCAAGCTCATAACAGCAACTCAATCCATCTACTCTTGCTGCTTATATTCAAACAGATGATCTGAATGGAAAATAAACCATTTATGGGGAAACATATGGAAGAGAGTGGCAGGTATGTGTTAAAGGTGACAATGGATTGAGGTTTGATAAAATAAGAAAACAGTAACTCAAAAAACACTTGTTACAACAATGTGTGCAGAATCTCCAGCAAATGGGCTCCAGCACCAGGGCCACTATATTAGATTCAAGGTCTTCCTAATGTATTTGCAATAGCTGAACTGAAAAAAAATATTATTTCGTGTTAACAAGAAAATAGCTTGTAAGCTAATCATAAAGAGGCACATTCTCACAGAAGACCTTGATAACAACCAGTGTTTCTTCTCCCCGCTGTAAAGAAAAAGGCCTTACTGGAAGAGGGATTATGATGTCCAAAAGAGTTAAACAGCTTTAGATTTATGAGCCCATCAAAGAAGAGCAGGGGCGGGGAGATGGTGTGTGTGTTTAGTGGGACATGCAGCCGGCCCGACCACAGAAGCCCTGCTTTCTGCTGACTGATGTACCAAACCAGTGACTCACGGGACAACAAGAGGTGTGTAAGGGGGTAACTTCCTGGGGGCTTTTGGGAAGAAGGGAGACAGTAAGGGCAGCTTGTGTGTGTCTGGTTTAGATCAGATAGCATTTAAGAAAGTGAACCTTGTTCTTGAAATGCCAAAGTGACCCGAGAGCAGAGGTGAGCAAAGTAGAATTGTCAAAAAAAGTATTCTAGTCATGCAACTAATTTGAGTAAGAGTGAAGGAGTACTTGATGCCTGATTTATATTGTAGCATTTATGTAAACAAATAGAAAAAAATGAATAAAGCTATTTCAAAATAATATATGTATACTGTTAAATAAAAACAACATAAACAAAATTATACTTTTTAAAATTAGATCAAGCAATTTCTACATGTACGGGGTAGGGTAAAGTAGTAGGACTATTGTCATTACTCAAGTAGAAGCATTAAAAATACTTACAATAAATTAATGTAAATGTGACTCGTTACTTCCAGACCCTGCCTGGGAGAAAAAGTAGTCTAGTTTTTCACCACACACAAACTTTTATTGGCTATCAAATTCTGTTTGTGGGTGTCAAGTTGGAAGATTTGAAGTCATGATTTACTGTATACTATGATCAAACAGCATCTTGGGAATTGCAACATAATAAAAGTCCCTTGGTAACTGCAGTTAGCAAAATACTCCATTACACAACAACAATTAAATCAATCAGATCTGGCCAAGGCTCAAAGCTGTGATTATCACCTCTGTGCTGTGACGTGCATGCTTGGTTAAAACTCAAGACCCACAAAAACCTCAGTGACAGGAAATGCAAACATCTAACTTCATGTAACCAAGACACATGTGACGACAACTAGCTTTAGCGCCTGGTGCGAAATGACTCAAGCGTTCACAGATTACAATCAAGAAGGCTGGTCGCTGCCTTGATGGTCAGTGTTGCCGTGGCAATCATAAACTGTTCCACTTGAGTAAAACACACCCAGGAAACTGTATCATTAAATAAGACACAAATAAAGTTGATATAGTAAGTGTGCTACAGAAATGGAAAGAGTTACATATGCATTGCTCCGGTGAAGGTGTTTTTTCCTGGTACAATGAGTGAATTTTCTCCAAGGAACTAAAAATACACAGAATTGCTCAATAGGTTAAATTCTTGGTACAAATCGATCCATGTGCATGGGTGTTTAAAAATTTAGATACACAAAAATACATAAATGAAAAACAGCAAAGCATAATACTTTTGGAGGTTTTATTAAAATATATAAAATAATATTGTGTGCTAATTGTATTATGAGATATAATGTAATTTTATGTGAATCTCACAAAATTAGAAACATTAAATATGTGATACCTTTACATTCAATTCAATTTTAATTCATGAAAACTGGGGCTAAAACATACCTTAAAGGTTAAATTAGGTCTAAATTTAGGATACAATAAGGACTAAATGATGATCATGTAACTTTTATATACTTCTCCAGTCCAGACACTTATTACGTGTACATTATTATATTAATATGTGAGTTTCAATAGATACCACAGATAATGGTAAATTATATATTTATTCTGTAGATTTTCCTGTATATAATATGTAAAGTTTATTCTATAATGTGTGGTCCTTACTGTAGTGTCCAGTGCCGTTACTGCTGGTGTTGGGATATGTTTGAAGGTAGACCCTTGGACGACCACACAACCCTGGGATCCTAAAGTGACAATAACTGACCCAGAGCCTTGACTTAGCAGCTGCTGTCCCGCCTGATGAGCCTCGTCCACATTGGAAACAGAGAGGCCCGTGAGCAGCTCAGCCTGGATGGAGACAATATAAAACAACAGGGAAATTATTTATGAAATATGCAGTAGTTTTAATTACAGGTTATTTACAGCGAGGGACCCAATTTAACCAGTGGTTAGGATCAAATTAAAAGTACAGCAAAATCAGCACTGGTGAGGGATACATAAAGAACCACATTTAAGAAATTCCCCATTGCAAAAACAATGAATGAAATGTGTTATGTCAATAAAACACATTTACAATAATTGAAGAATTGGTTAGGTCCATTCTAGCTTAGAAAATCCAACAATTTCCTTAAATTTTTATCATTCTACAAAATCCAAACTGCATATCCTAAGACTTTGCACAGTACTGTATCACAACTGTTAGGAACCCTAATTAGAAACTTTATTACTTATTTATTGGCTTTTTGGGACTGACTGTTTTGTATTAGTAGTTGTGGGATGAGTCAGTCTTAATTACACAGTGACCGTGCTGGAGCAGACTCATTAAACACATACAGTCTGTTGAGGATTTGCAGGATTCAACGGCGCTCCACAGATGAGATATTCACAAAGAGAACACCGGGATGACTAAACTATGACAAACCAACAGGCTGCTGGAGCTGAGCTGAGCAAACGTCAGGAAAACACTCACAAAATAAAACAAAAAAGGCTAAGATAATTGTCACCTACCTTTAATAATATCTATTTTTTTCTTTCTGTAAATAAATAATGACTGTGTACACAGATAATAATATTAATATTAATACAAATAATATGAATTAATATTATACATATTTTTAATCAGAGGTGCTAATAAATATTAAGGCCAGGAAACACAGATTTCCCCATTTATTTATTTTTATACAGCATAATGAAATACCTAGGTTTAGGGTATTCCAAAAACATTCTAAGATTAGTTATAGTCATTGCATGTAATACCCACTTCCATTATCCCATCATATTTTGTTTTATGTTGTGTGGGTATTCAAAGCAAGAAAAATAAATGCACTGAAAATTAGAAGAACTTGATGTAGTAAAATGTGCAATGTCACTATCATAACTCAACACGTGTTTCTTGTGATCTAAATGTCATGTCAAGTGAATTCTGAATTATGTGCTGACCCCTTTAATTTTCTGCCACATTTACAGATCAAAGATCAGGTTCTTTTTTTTAAACAAATGTCAGGCATAAAAAAAACCTAGAATGCATTCTTCACTGCTTGTAAAAAACTGTGGGATTCCTGCAGAGGTTTGTGCGGATGATAGAAATGTGGATACGTTTTGGCACATAATGTACTCAGGTGGACATCAAAAGACAATTGCGCTCAGGATGAAGCACTCGGGTTTACTATGTGGGCTGAAGATCAAAGAGGACCTGCACTTTGGCCCACTGTCCCCCCTACACCCTCCCTACACGCTACAGTGAGACCACACACACAACTGTACATGGGCCAGGTTACCCACTAACACTGATATGAATGGGGGAGCTTATCCTATCTGCTCCTTGTGATCTGTCAGAGTCAACAATGACCTTGGACAGTTCAAAAATAAACTGTGCCTTGAGTGTATCGGAGCTTACATAGCCCGCAGCCACCTCTCCGCACTCGGATGCCAGCAGAGAAACAGAGACGTTTTGTTAGTCATCAAGCTTCACACCAGGGCAGAGAATCAATCTACCTCCCTCTGTGTATGAGGATATGGGCGAGGTGAATTATGTTTGCAATCTAAACTCTAAGCACTATTCTAGGAATTTAATATAGGTGTACTCAAATAGTGTGCAGAAGTATAAATATTGCCTAGACACTAAATGATTGAGTATATTTGCTATACCTATACTTACTACAACAGACCGTGGTTTATATTGAGCCTGGAAGTAGAAAATCATAACCATAAGTTGGTGTTGTGTCTTTGGTACAACTTGCTACACACTTTAGTTTTTAATGACCCCATGAAAGCCAAAGATTTACAGCTCCAAAACATAAAAAAATTGGAGTACAAATTCAAACCAACATACATATACATATATACATATACATATATATATATACACACACACACACATATATATACACATATATACACACATATATATACACATATATGCGCGCGCGCACACACACACACACATATTTATACACACACACTGTATATAGACTGAGGGGCATATTTTGGGGCCCTTTTCACTTTTAACTAACTAAACCCGAGTAGCACATTTTGTTGCCCTTCCCACCTCTACACTCTAAACCCTGAATAATGTATAGCAAAACCATAGCTCCATGACCCACCTTCTGAAAAAAGTTTTCGTCAACTCTCCCTTTCATGTCCCACACCTGGATAGAGCAGCCCCACATCAAATAGAGGCTCCAGGCATCTCCAGGTTCTCCCCGGCAGCAGCAGGCTGACTCAGCCTTCAGCACATCTGCCCTGTTGTTTTTAACTACGTTTCCCATCTATCCCTGCCCCTCCACGCTTATCTGTCATCACCTGACAGTCAGGTGCCATGTCACTGGTTTTTACAGTAAAGAATCTAACATGTCTGTTCATATCATTGACTTCACTTTTCTGCTGGAGGGTACAGTAGGGTTATTGATGTGTGAGGCAGGGGTCATGACCTTGAAGTGTCTACTTGTTAGCTTTACACTAAAAGGTGGCAGTTACTCCGGTAGTACAGTAGTTTGTCCACTAATTCAGCATTTGGAGGTTTGACCCTCACTCCAACCAGTTGTGTCCTTCCACGGGCAAGAACACTTTGCCTGAATGTATGAATGTGTCAGTGTGTTTGTGGTGGTGAGAGGTCATATGCACAATATGGCTGTCACATCTCTGTCAGTCTGCCCTAAAGCAGATGTGGTTTCAGAGGTAGTTTATTAACTGTGAAGGTTCTTATGAAAATGCAATATAAATTGAATCTATGACTGGTTAAGTTTCAGTCTCCACTTAGTGTTAAATTAGTGTTGGCATGTGTGACAATTAATGCAAGAACGAAGCTGCTGAGTTATTTATGAGTGTGCTTTTGTGTGTGTGTGAATCATCACCTCAGACTCATTACAGCAGAACACATCCGAGACTCTGTAGAAATCTGGATCCAGGTCAGGAATGGCTGGCGCTGGGTTGAATATTGTCTTCACTGTAAGAAAACCAGAACAAATGCATATTATAGGCCATGGTGTCAAATCCACTTAAACTTAGGGTCGCTTTGGGAGAAAACATCATTTTCAACTGTAAACACAACATGTACGAGCTGTTAAATGCTTGATAATGCTCCCAATAGACACTGTGTGCAACTGTGTTATAATTTTTCCCTCTGGATGCAGGCTTACTGTCAAGGTCTGGCATTACCTTAATTAAACTTTCAATAGGAACAAAAGCAAAGTGGGCCTCCTCGGGGGAAACGCTTTCTAAGGCAAGTGCATAAGCTTCTATATAAAGACACCTTTTAAACGATTAAATTAGCATTCGCTGGGATCGGAAGCTGAGTGCTAGAATACAGCTTCCTTCCACATAATTTCGGGCTTTTTGTGCTGAATCCCTGTAGTTTTTTAGTGGAAAAAATATATATATAACCTCTACAGTATGTAAAGTGTTAGTGAGTGGGTGAGATGACCCTTTCCTATGTATGAAGGATCAAGAGAGAGCGTGCAGGAGAGAGCGTGCAGGAGAAAGCAAGTGAACGTGAGCGAGCCGCCAGGTTTGTCAGAATTAAGCCTCTGTACGTGTACCACATCAGCTGTCTTATGTATATTCGTGGTTTCTGTGTATGTGCCAGGATAAGCCCAGCTCGACGAGGCGATTAATTCTGATATCTTTGTGTGTGTACTAAATAAAACCTTGTGTGCTAGCAGTGGAAGTGCATCTGCGATGGGAAATATATGTTTGGTGTTGGTGACATCAAAGTCTGTTGTGCAAAAGTGTGTGTGTTTGCGTGTGCGCGTGTGTGTGCATTTGCGTGGGCACATCGGAGCGCAGATGCGTGGGTTAGCACAGGGCTTTGGCCACCTGGCGCTTTGAGGTGGATGCTGGGCAGTTTGTGAGTGAACAAGGAAATAATGTGTTCCTGTTCCCAATTGGGTTGTCAAAAAAATCGATACTAAGATACTGAAAAATAATGTTACAAGCAATATTAACCAATAAAAAGATTTGAGTAGCGCTGTAGAACTATGATAAATGACATGCTATATTGCTAAATTTATTTTAAAATTGCACCTGCTGTAAAAAGTTTGTCCTTCCCAAGTTAAGAGTTCTTCCTTTTAATCTTTGTGAGTTTCTAATTATTTGCAATGTTTTACAAAAGTGACGTTTAGTTTATTTCACTGGTTCTTTCTTTTTGACACACATTCAAACTGTACTGCATGTATGTAAACCAAATGAGCGGAGGCTGTGACATATGAGATCTTAACCTCACACTGTAACACCGGCCTCACTCCATCTGCTCCATCTTCCTCGACACCTCTGTCAAACAAGCTGCACCTCCATTTCCACAGCTCTGCTCTCAAAAACCAGGGCAATAGATCACTGACACAGAGTTTTTTTTAAATAAGACCAGGTCTTGCTCTGGCTGTTGAAACTTTTAAACGTTCTACCTATTGATAATAACTTCTTTCACAAATTGTTATTTTGTGTTAATGCGGGTTCACATACAAGTCAAAATGGCCATGTTTGAGGCCAAGTTTACTTCACTGTTACTTACTTGTTTACTTTTGTCTGTCTATGTTTGCAGTGATAAGAACACTTTCTCTGTAGCAGTATTGACGTTGTAACTATTGCAACAATGTATATATTGGGGATTTATAAGATTGTTGCAAATTGAAATACTCACATACTAATGCAACATAGTTAATTATTTAAACACAATGATTGTTAAAAGTAGAGGTGCACTGATCTGGCTTTTTCAGTCCTGATACCTTTGTGGATCGGCCAATATCTGACACCCACCGATACCAATGCAAAAACTTAAGGCAGGTTTCAGGTTTCAGTTTATTTGTCATATGCACATTCAACACAGGGTCAAAAAATGCAATGAAATGCTTTGGATCGGAAGAACCGTTAGACTTGCTAAGATCATAAAGTTGTGTTAGTATAAATGAACAATATGGCATAAAAATCTTACTGGTGGCTGCCAGTCTGCCCCTTCCCAGGGATACAACGACTCCGAGGGGGGCTTGAACCAGTGACCCTTTGGTTGTAGGATACTCTTACCCACTGCCGCAACAGTTTCTCAAATTCAGT
>JAVQKC010078439.1:0-13920 GCA_036025475.1 Philypnodon macrostomus | reverse complement strand
CATCAGCGGTCTATATGGCTGACACAGTCATCGAGGCAAACAGAATATAGGCTAATGTATGCAACTATATCTTTTTAAAAAGAATTTCTTCAGACCAGCAGATTCTTGTTTGGCAATGTCGTTGCTTTGACTGGTTCGTACCTGGAGATTCAAGCAGGCGCCTCTCTTATTATATCGGCAAAACAACGATATTATGGAATCATGAATTATGGTGTTCGTCCACGTCCGCAGATCCTAGCTGTGAACGTGATAACTCAAAAACGAATTGCCCGATCAGTTTCAACATTTGCACACAGGTACATACCATAAATATGCCAAATTGTATCGATTTGGGTACTTCTACGATGAATAATAATTAAGTAATCAATTAATAACGAGCCAAAACTGTGAACGCAATAACTCAAAAAGTCTTTTCTGGATCTTAATTGCTCATTAACAATATAGAAACCCTTAAAATCAAACAAAGTTTGATTAAGGTGCCCGTTGGTGCCTGTTGTGGCAGACGTATGGGGCAGTTTTGCCGATATACACCTTGCTGTCGGGGACGACAGCACAGGCCTAGTTCAAGGGTTTTTGTTTTAGTGCGCAAGGACACTTGTTTTCAACCAATCACACGCTTCCACGGGACAGGAGCACTCTGATTGGCTCAAACATTGTTTATTAATCAAGAACTTGAATTTATCAGGAATAATGTGAAGGAGCTAATGTTTAATTTATATCAAAGGTATTTTTAGTTCAAAGAAACAAAAGACAACTTCAGATTTCGGATCTTTTTTCTCATACTTCCTGGTTGGTATGAGACCGCGACAGAGTGCATCATTCAAACTTTCAAACATAGTTTTTCTTTTTTTCTGCACAAACTCAGTTATTGCAATTTCAATATTCTGAATTGAAGTAATTTATCTAATCTAGTATTTTTGCAGTGTATTTCCATGTGCAGGAAAATAAAATGCCAGTTCTTTTTCCTACCAGTCTTTGGGCAGATTTATCATTGTGTCCTGTTCCTGACCTCTCCATTGTCCCTTTGTTTTAGGCGGAGGGCGAGGACAACCTGAAGAAGATGCAGCTGATGGAGTTGGCCATTTTGAACGGCACGTACAGAGACGCCAATGTCAAGACCATGATGTGTAAGACTGGCACACACTGGTTCACTGTGGGAGGGGTCCGGAGGACAGGGTGGACACTGTAGACCCAACAATGGGCCTTATCCTGTCGCTGTTAAACTGATAAATACTGGGTTTGTCCTAATACAATCACACTATCTGTCTATTGTACACATCTGCCCCCCCTAAGCACACACAGGCATTTGTTTGCACTCGGGGTTTGTACATACTATGGAGATGAGATGGGAGTTGAAGTTATGCTCCTTACTGGAAATGCTACAGTAATTTTTTATTTTTATTTTGGTAGTTTTGTAATAAGGTAAAAATCCTAAAAAGATGAACAGGCAAATATTGTGGGTATATTTCTGCATGAAAAAATGTTTGGCCAATATAAGAAATGGACCAATCCAATTTTATCCACCTAAGAATAAAATAACGCAAATAATAATGCGATTGGGATTAATTTTGCAATATTGTTTTTAAAACCAAGATTTGGTTAGCAGCACATTTTAAAACCTTTCTGGAAGCATTTACACTTGAAACTTTGTACATAGGCAAAGTGGAATTAGAAACATAAAGCATGTCCTGTAAAGACCTCAGAGGTAGTTTTGTTGTGATATAGGGCTATAAAAACATTATACAACTGCTTTCTAAAACTTCATCATTTGTATTTCCATCTAGCCACAGCAGCCTTCCCCCTGGGGGCCCCTCAGGCTCCGCGGATTATCACGGGCCCCGCTCCGGTTCTGCCCCCCACCTTGAGAAACCCTGCCCCAGTCACCACGCCCATCATGCCTCTGATTCGCCAAATCCAGAGCTCCGCCCTCGTCCCCGGAGCCAATCCGCACCAGGCTCTGCTCCAGCAGGGTCCTGAGTCTGGCATCATCTACACGCCATACGAGTATCCATACACACTGACGCCATCCATACTGGAGTACCCCATTGACTCGACTGGAGTTTTAGGTACAGACTGGTACTGCTCTAGAATGCAGAGGGCATGGGTGTGTTACAGGAACTGGATTAGGACATGTTCAAATGATTTTACACAATTTTAAACAACTTTCACACTAATGCACGCATAAGGAAAAGTAGGGGGCCTAAAATACGTCCCTGTGGAACCCCAATATGGTTACTGAATTTCAACACAGTTGACTTATGGTTTTAAGCTATGATGACAGTTTGTACAGCTTCATAAGCCTCTGTATCCAGTTCTTGTAATATATCTATGCCCTATAATTTTCTCTCTAAAGGCAATGCTCATGTTTGGCCTAACAGTTCAATCTCCATTTGTTGTTACAGGTATGGCTTTCCCAACCAAAGGCTAAAGCTAAAGCTAGCACACACAAGGACTGGCTCTTCTATCTCCTCCTTTACCCCTGTCCCTCTCAAAGCAAACTGTCTCAAATGTTTGCTCAACTTTAGGACCAACTATCTCAAACTGTTTTAGTCCATTCCTTTACACATGTTACTGCCCTCTTTGTACTAGCAGACTTGACAAATAGTGTGTTTTTGGTGTGAAAGCTATTTTGAATTAACGTGTTACTAGCTTCTTTCTGCTTCTATTTTAACACAGTTGTAGTGGAGCTTTAGGTAAATTGCAATAATTGTTTTGTAGTAAGCTTATTTTGATCACCGAGCTACGATTAGAGTGACTTTGCTAAAGCTAAACTAGTAAAGCATAGTCATTTAATTTAAATGTTAGAGAGAAAAGGACCACAGGATTATGATTTTTTTTTTATTTGATACATTCTTGGTGTGATTCCTGGGAAAATACTGGTTGTAAAATTGGAAAGACTTTGGTGCAAGCTCCTCTGTCACAAATTCAAAAAGTAATTCAGCAAAAAGGCAGCAAGTTAACGGGCTAACTTTAGGCTGATTTTGGTTCTGTATGGACTGACACAGCCTATCATAAGAGGTTAGCAGCATACGCAGTATAGACTTTATTTATATAGCCAACATTTGCAGTAGCAACAATGAGCCAAATAATAACATCTGTTTAGTTGGTTAAAGAAGACATTTTAATTTTGTTTCTGACAAAAGCCATCCATTTATTTTTTGTAAAACAAGCACAGCACACAATAAATCCACATTAGCTATTAGTCATTAGCAGGAGAAAGAGTGGCTAGTTATTCCACATGAACCTTGACAAAAATCATAGCTCAAAAAAGTCCATACAATCAGCTACAAAACATAAACAGGTCAAATTAGCTTAACTTCAAGATATTCTTCCTACTCTTATCCTGACAGTGGAGCTTGCACCAATGCCCTATCATATTGTCTTTTAAAAACCTTGTACATCTTTTTTTTTTTTTACTGATGTTAGTGCCCTGGGCTAAGCTAAACCTCGGTTGATGATGCCTCTCTCTGAATAACCTCTGTTTTGTTTTGGCGTTCCGGCCGTTAGCAGGAGCCATGAACGCTAAGGTCCGACGCCAGGACAAGAGAATCCACCCGTACCAAAGGGTAGTGGCCCAAGACAGAGGTTAGTTAGAGCCAGTATTATCAGTGTGTGGTGTTTGTGTGGTGGGTACGGTGCATGCAACACAAGTCAGAACCAGAGGTGTGGATAGATGAGATATAAAATGGAGACCATTTTTTATACATTTTTATTTTTAATTTATGAATGTTTAATTATCTTCTTTGACTATAGTTGTTGTTCAAAGTAGGGCTGGGCACATTTACTAACATGTAACATTAGTGTTTCAGCGACTCAAGGCAGGAATGTCCCAAGTTCAAATCCCAAGTTTGCACATTCTCCCCGTGTCTTTGTAGATTTCCTCCAGGCATGCCAGTTTCTTCTACCACTAAAAACATGTACAATATTTTCCCAGCTGGGGCATGGACTTCCCTGCAAAACATAATCTTAATCCATGTGGGACTTTCCTGGTTAATTATAGATTAAATAAAGAAAATGCAATGCATGTTTGTAACTAAAATGCACTGGATCCTACCTGAACTCAAAAACCTTTGTTGAGACAGTTCCCAAGTAGCAGACACTTATTATAAATATAACATTTTCAATATTATTATATCAGGGTAAATTGATCTGATGGGATATGAATGGTATTTAATGCCAACCCTATGTTCATTTAGCAAAGATTATAATTTCTACTCTTTTAGCATGTACCTCATATCACAAAATCTATTCCTTAATAAAATCACAAAGTTCTTCCAATTGTGACATACTTTTTTGCTCATTTTGCCCAGCCCTAGTTCAAAGCACTTTCTTTGTACATATGTGCAGTACTTTTTGGTTTCTTTACAGCCTCCATTTTGATTTTGTAGTCCAGTTTCTTCTCTCCCCACCTCTGGTCTGATACAGCATGCTTTTATGTAAAGATTTATCGGGCCATAAGTTCCCCACTGGCCCCAGTGTCAAAATGTGAAAAGAGTGGGATGGACCATTATTAGGGGACACTTTAGCCTTAAACAGACTGGAACCCCCCTATGAGTGAGAATGGTTTGTTCCGTTCATGTGACCATCCTCGTGACTGAAAATCTCTCCTCACTGTCTTTTTACTTTAGTGGTTTTTTTTTTGTTTTTTTATCACTTTATTACTACCTATTTAACCTACAAGCACTGTAGGCTGTATATGTATACCCTTCTCAAACCATTCCAGTAGATTTATTACTATTATTATAATTGTTCACAAATTAATTAATCCCAGTAATGTGCCCTGGGACTGAACAGCTGCTCTCAGAAGTACATACAACTTAGAAATGACCATCCTTTTATTGCTTTTTAAATATATTAAACAAAATATATATACTCTTGCTAAATGTTAAACATTTATTTAATATTAGAATTAACTAAAACTTAATTTTTAAAATGTAACTATACACAAATAAGTTAAAAGACTGAGTGCATGCAGTTGTAAAGTTTAAATGGCATTCTTATTTTATACATTTTATAATGTAGATTTTACCCCATACACTAAAAGGGAATTCTACTGAGCAAACGCACTTAAGTTAAAATCTTTTGTCTTCACATAAAACCAGCCCTGCGTGGTTTACAGACGTTAAAAGGGCGGTTTCTGGTGCATTTGAAGCGACTAGTTTTCATGATTTGAAAGATGATGTGAAAGAAGCCCCATTCACCCCAAAACAACTGATTTAGCCATCACATTAACAGAGAAGCGCTTCCGTTAAAGTAAGAAGGTTCCACTCAGAATAGTTTGATACATTAATTCAGCCATATTTAGTTCTTCTTCTTCTGAGAGCTGTTGTCCTGTCTATTAAATAAGCCTTATCCAAACCTCGAATGGATTTACTACTAAACACAGCCGTTACACTGAACTACTGAAGCCTGTGTTAAAAACTCTATGTACGACTTTACTGTGGTCTTTAAAAACCATCGCCCACTGGACTCTGTCATTCTGGGCTGTTTACAAATATTACAACTATTATTATTATTATTATATATATATACCTGTAATTCCAGATTTAGTCAGAGAGAGGTGCTGTTCCATGTATTTAGCTGCAAAATAAATGTGTATATAGGGATTTTATTGAAGCTTATGAAAAATATCGCTTGGAAATAGTCAATTTTTTTATTAGTGTTATTTTAGTTTGTACATTTTGTTTTTTTTTGTTTTTACAACATGCTTTTTATAGAAATGTTTATTGAACGTGTGTAGCTACTGTTGGTGGCGACGACGATGAAGGCAGTGTTTTTGTATTTAAAATAATGATGAGTGACCTTCTCAATTCACAGGCCTCAAGACTGTTTTTATGCAATAGTGATGCATCATAGCTAGCTACGATATCTATAAATATATATATGTGTGTGTGTGTGTGAGCGGTATTTGTAAACGGTGAAGAAAAAACACTAAAAGGCAATAAATAAAGATGAATATTGAAAAACAAATTGAATTGCTGTAAATTTTGACCAAATTCTTGTAGATTTAGTTGATGTCTGATGTTAAAATTTTCTCCTAAACCACCATCTTTGTAACATCTCATCGCTGTCTCTTTGCTTAACGTAGCACTATTAACTTAATAGCAATGAATCAGTCCATAATCAGTATCATCCTGCTAAACAGTCCAGTCACCTTTACACCGAGTATGACGGCAAATTTTGTGGCTGTTTTAGTTCAGTTTGTATTGTTGAAAAGTGGTACAAATGGTACTGTTTTGTGGTAGCCTTATTTTGGAAACTAGTTTGTTGATAAAATTGGGCTAATACACTGGCACCTTTTTAAGTTGCCATTTTATGGCATGGCACAAAACAATGTAAATAAATGGTTAGCCATTTAGCACTAGCTAATGCTGCTAATACAGTTGGCTATATTTTTTGGATTTACATGTGTAACAAAACAATACCATGTATTTCAATTTCACTTTCTGAGGAGATTTATTAAGGTCATTTATATAACCCTTTAAATTTAATAACTTTTACCCTGGTCTGGTTGAATGTTAGTCCAAGACTGAGTCTGAGTAGTGGTGTTAAGCTCCCCATTTTACCTATTACTGTCTTGCTTTTTTAAAGACTTAATGACTCAAATTGGTTCCTACTTTGCATTAAATTTGGAACATTTTTACCACTTTAGACAATGTAAGATCAATGCTAATTCTTACCGTACGTCTTGGTGAAAAGATGCTAATGTGTTCCTGAGGCCCTTCTGTTGAGTCAGAGGTCACTCTCTTTGAAACCATGCTTCTCTCTGTCCATGGTTTCACTGTAGTAGAGTTAGCAGCACACCGGGGCTCCGCTATAAAGATACCCTAAACAACAGACTAGCATCGAGCTAACCAATACAGAGCTAATTCAGGCTCATAAGTGTTGCAGCAATGGCAGTAAAAAGAGTGGATTTATCAACCAATTCGTTATATATATTTTAAAAAAACTTAATTCAAAGGTTTGATTTCAAGTTAGTCACAAAGTTAGAGTTTGAATTTTAGCTGCTAATGGCTAGAAGAACACTTAATAATGTAGTAATATCTTTATAAGTTATGAAAGTTAAAACATTTAGTTGGTCAGTCAAATCTTGAAACCAGGTATCTACAGATGTGAACTCTTTTAACTTAAATTGCAACTTGAGTTTTTGTATCTAAAGCGTGTAGCTTCCTAACAACCATGACAACGTACTAGCTTGATATAGCGCAGAGCCATGATTCTTGTAGCTAATTCTACTAATTCTTTCTAGTTTAGCTTCCTAGTCACTTCTAACCCCTCCACTCTTATTTACTGTCATTAGCGGCCCCTGGGAGCCACTCTGGGAGACCCCGTGCTGCTGTAGTTCTTATATCATCCTTATTCACTCGCTGACACTAATCTCTCTCCTATCTTTTTTCTGTTTATGTGCCCTTTTGTGTTTCCTTTCCTTGTCCTCGTCTGTCTAACTCTAGCTGCCACGGCCACTAACCCATGACCCTTCTGACCTTTCCACTGACGATCCGCCCAATTCCTGCTCTGCGGGCGTGCTCATTGGCTCACGGCCACGTCACTCACCCACTCAGCTCAGCCAACCAGAGACCTACAAGTCGTCGCAATTGGAATGACCGGGACATGCTTCTAACCAACAAAAATCAACAGGAAAACATCATCCATGAACGGCACAGAGAATATAGTCATACAGTCACAGGACATATTCACCAATAAGGCAGAGACTATAGATGATATTTTATCATTTTAAGTCTACAGGTGCGGTAATACAAAAAATGAATTATGGTGATACAAAATGGCCGTTAAAAGTTGCTCAATGTTTCTATATGCTAAAAAAAACAGGTTTTGTACAATTATTAGCTTGTGGCCAGACCTCACACTCCCCAGACACTTCACCGTCTTGTATAAATTTTACATTGCTTTGTATAAAACCAAAGTAATCTCAACAGCCAACAGTGAGGTGTTTTGTTGTACCATTTAAATTGTACAAGAATTCACAATTTAATTCATGATTTATCACTACTGCAGAGCGGCCATTATCTAAAAAAAATTTCACATCAGTATTTAAATTGTATTGAATTGATGTGGACACAGCTCTAAGCAGGATTTTAACAAATGTGCCTTTGATTTCAAAGTGAGCCTACGTCCAAGTACCATAGTGCTAAACTACTCTACGAACTGCCTTCATGTTTATGCAATAATAATAATTATAATGATGCTAATATGAGCTTTGGTAACAGCACTGAAATCCTTAATAGACACTAAACTAAAAGAGCAAATTGTGGTTTGAAATAATTAAAATATATATTATAGTTTTTGCTAGTGAAACAGATTTAGCGAAATTGTAATATGGTGGTTAATTAGTAGAAATTATTTGAAAAGCTGGAGTTCTTGACCCTCTTGTCAGTGATTGGTTAGCTCACTATGCACTTGCTATTTTTCAATTATTTATTGGGATTGCATAGATTTATCATAAAGTTAAACAATTGCACTTGACCGCCTTATTCCATTCAATCATAGCAAGTTTCAACAGTGAGAGTGGCTCAGCACTACACTTCCCATAATGCTTTACAACAACAAGTGCCGTTTTAAGACTTTGTTTATTGGCACATAAACATGTTCTGTTATGAATATACACTAATATAATGCTACATTTAAAAACACTTGCAGGGCAGGGGGCCCTCTGAAATTGGCCTATCATACGTTTTGATTGTCAAGCAGATGTCCTAACCATACAGAGCTATTTTACCATATTAAGTTTAATAATTGCAAAGACATTTTTATTTTAGGCTTCATTTATGGGGGCCTGGAAGCTTGAGGCCCTAAGCAGCTGCCTACTTTTGCCTAATGGTAGTGTCGCCTCTAGTAGAGATGCACCACTACTGGTTTTTCAGTCCGGATACCGATATCTTGGCTTTATTGATCGACCAATACCCGATACCCACCGATATCAATGCAAAAACTAAAAGCAAGGACATTTCTTTTCTAACTTTGTATTATCAGAAAAAATAAACTTAAATTATTATATAACCAGATAACCCTCAAAATGTCAACGTTTTTTTTTACAATGTTACAATATTATTATACAATAATATAATATAATGTAATTTGCCGTATTGGCTCCAATATCATCCTCATTCACCGTTCCAGCTTCTGGGCTTGGATTAGCTCCGTAGGATATAAAATGACTTGTTTCAGCCAAATCCACCAAACCCTAAAATCACACCCCTTCAACAGCCCCTACAGTTACTGCTCTCATCATGTACAACATTAAGTAGTCTATAACATTTATGAGAAGGTTTAGTGGAGGGTTGACTGTAACAGACCACTTCATAAAACCACAGAAACTGGAGGCTGGGCTTGTCCAAAAAACTGTTAAACTTTTCAACTCTTTTAACAGCTGGTGTGTACTTCCTGTAGGACCGAGAGCTGCTGCAGAATGACTCACGACATAACAATTACATGACAATAAAACAGATTTACAACTGCAATATTAGGACCAGTGATGAGGGGCAGTTTGATGGTCATTTTTATACACAAAACCCCCAAAATAAGTCAAATTTATTACTACTTGAACTTATACAGAATCCTAGAAACTATTTTATCACTTGTATTGCATACAGACTCAAACTCAGCTTATTTAAAATCAAATATATTTTAATGGTGCCGTCTGTTGTTAGTATCTGTCATAATTATTTGACTTTAATCCTTCACCCAATCAGAGAAACTCACTTGTCTCAGAGTGTCTCTTGAATTTGCTGTACATTTTTCTAACACCCATATGTAGACCCACGTTAGGTCAGCAGCCCACCAGTTGAAACCTGTGGCATTTGCCCGTGAGTCAGTGTGAACAGATGCCAATCCTTCGTCTGAACCATTCACTGAAAAACTGGACTTTTTTTGTCCGTTTCTCACACTACACCATTGTACCAACAACAGTGCCTTATTTATCCACAACAAAGGGACAATGTTACTCTGTGATCCGCCCCAAACATTCATTTTAATGTTTTGAATATATTCTTCTATAGCAAACAAGTCATTTATGATGGACTAACATATACAGTAAATATACTGTGACATCAGAAGTGTATGCTAAAATAAGCATTGCCTCCAAGAACAACATTTTGCTTTCATTTAAGGCATTAATTATTGAAAATAATGGGACAATGTTATACTGGAAATCTTTTTAAACATGAATTTTAATGTTTTTGAATCTATTGCAAGTATTTTTTTAACTGCAAGTATGGATAGTGGGCTAATAATTATGCAGACATTAATGTTTACTCCAATAAATCCATTTACTTTCATGTATTCCTTATTTAGTTGAAAACAATCGGACAGTGTTACTCTCAGTCCTGAGATTTAATATGTTTTGAATACTTTTACATCAATTTGCTCACAATGCAAGTAATTTCTAAACTGGAAATATGATACAGTATTAGCTAAAGCATTGTGGGAATGATGCAGAAATGATCGCCAGCTCCAAGAAATCCATTTACTTCCATCTTACCCAATTTTAATATTTTTTTTTCAAAATCTATTTTCTTACAATGCATGCAATTTCTCAACTGGAAATATGATGCAGCATTAGCTTTATGCTAAAATAATGGTTTACTTTCATTGAAGCAAAAATGGGACATTGTTAAATCTTCTATAAATACCCATTTTAATATCAATTATGTCACAAGAACAAAATTCATAACTGGAATTATGTTGCAGCGTTAGCATGAACAGTAAAATGGATAGTGGGTTGATAAAGCACAAAATGAGGGTTGTCTCCAAGAAATCCATTCACTTCCATGTATTTTTTATTTATTAAAAACAATGGGACAATGACACAAGTTTTGCTCAAACATGTTTCAATTGTAATGTTTTGAACTGGAAGTATGATGCCGTATTAACAGACAGTAGAGGGATACTGGACTCAAATGATAAGATAAGATTACAAATACATAGCTAATATTTTAATACTAATGGGTTATCGGCCCATTATTGTTCTACTGTCTTTCTAAATGTCTAAAGCGCCTTTAAAACAGTGTTATATGTATCATGTTATCTTGTATTTTTGCATGTTTATCAGCGCACAAAGACGCAGTTGCCTTCTACCCAGGTGCCTTCATTGAAAAAACAAAAATGTGTAACAAGTTTATAATGTATTTTTATATATTTTGTACGTGAAAATAACATTAAATTTTCAGATAAGAACTTCATGCCTTATTATGGAGAGTATTTTGATGACATAGGAAGATGGTGTATTTGCCGGTAATGGAAGCTATAGTGCTTGCCTTCTGTGCCTTCTGTAAACGTTTATTAACATAATCAAATTTTTAATCTAAGTCACTAATGTCTGTGGACATATTAACACAGCATTTCTGCTCTTTTTGCAAATATATCTCTGTCTAAAATCATTGTATAGACGTGTGTTAACTCTGTATTGAATTAAACTGTGTCAGAACTAACTCTGTGCTTTCCTCTGTGGCTCCTACTCAACAGCTTAATTTTCTGCCACTAATCAATACAAACACACAACCTCTACACTATATTATCACCTACAAATGCACAATACTGTCACTACACATAAAAAACATACAAAAACAATCGGGAGACCAAACAGTGAAAAAGTAAAGAGTGGCTTCAAAAATACTGCAACGTATTTATATAGCATTAATAAGCATTAATATATGTTAAAAGCCTTTAAAAGACATTTATTAAGTGCTGATAAGCCATTAACAAAACTAAACTTCTCTATTAATAAGCAGTTTATAATGTAAGGGTTAATTGGCCACTTGTAATGTACAATGGCTTATTAATGTATTTTTAAGATATCTATAACTGTCAAAAATGACTCATAAAGGCTTATAAACACATAATTAATGCTTTCTTGATGCCTTATAAATGGCTTATTAACGCACCTTATTATAAAGTGTTACCTAAATTTCAAGGTAAATTATCTGCCAGTGGAAAATTATATTTTCCATATTAAAAATGGTTTAATTTAATTTGCAGATAATTTATGTTTTCCCTCATTTTAAAATGAGGGAAAAAATAAATTGAAATCAGTCAGAAATATAAGTATAATATAAGTAAACCTAACTAACTAACTTTGTTCTTTACATTAGTTATATGTATAGTTCTATTCAGTTTTTCACTGTTGAATTACTTGGTAAGTGCAAAGAATTACAACTCACTCTTCTAAGCATAACTAACACAATGTCAAATGTGTGGTCTTAGTTTATTGTGGTGATTTATAGCATAAGAACAATATCTTCAGTTCTATGTAGTGTATGTAAATGTACTCGAGTTTTTTTTAGAAAATACAATTTCCGTGTTAAAGTTGTTAAAACTTCCTGAAGATCTTGTTCCAATGCTATAATTCACCACCTTTTGCCAGTATAGCTTAGAATAGTAAGTTGTAATACTTTGAGTTTACAATGTAATTAAAAAGTACACACATTTTTATGTCAAAACAAATGATAGAATAAAGTTACAATGATTTTACAATGATTTTACAGTACTAAGAGTTTTAGTTTTAATCAATTGCCAAGATTAATGTTGTACAAATCAATATAAGTGTCTGGTACAGAATGTTGTATTTTAATTAAATAATTATTTTTACTTTAGTCCCTCCCCTGGCCTCTGTAGCAACATTAAATCAGAATTTGTGGGTTACCACTTTGATCAAAACTAGTTGATGTTGATTTGATGTTGCTGTAAAGGCCAGGGCGGGACTTAAAAGGTGTAGTAAATAAGTTTCCTAAAATAACAAAATTATGTTGTTTTTTTTATGCTGTAAGGTAGGCGGTCTGTGACTGTGGAGGCTAAAGTAAAACTCTACTACTATTTGTCAAAATGGTATCCCACAAACTCTGATCTGATGTTGCTGTAGAGGCCAGGGGATAAAAGTAAAAAAATAAGTAAAATAATTATTATGACAGACCTACTTTACATCATAGAACTGGGTCAGATAAAGCACTTTAAAATGTTCTAACAATTTTAGAAAACGTACAGACTACACGTTTAAGTAAAACTTGCATAATAAGTACAGTCCAGATCTGAAACTTCCACATGTCCAGCACTCAGTCCCAGTATTTTGGACATGATCTCAGCTGGACACCGGGTTGTGCAAGATCCTCCCTCAAACATCTGCTGAGGAGCCGTTACACAAGCCTGGTCCCTGCTGCCTCGTGAAGACCATGAGCAGATGTCACTGAGAGCTAAGGTTACAAGATCTCAACAATTTAAGACGATACAAGATTAAATAAAGCTATAGATTTACATTAAAATTATGGTTTTTGTGTCATTTCTGTGTGCAACTTAAAAACAAAACTGAGTCTAAACAAGGTCTAAACTAGGTCCCAAAAGAGTCTGAATTGGATCTGACCCATGAATAAATAAGGTGTAAAACCAATACAACCAGGGTTAAACTAGGTCTAAACCAAAATTAAGCCAGAATTAAACCATGACTGAACCAGGTCTAAATCAGGTATAATCTGAACAAGGTCTAGTCTGACATTTAACAAAGCTAGGACTAAACTAGGACTACGGTTAAACCAGAACTAAGTCAGGGTTAAACCAGGGCTAAGACAGGGTAAACCAAGACTTTAGACAAGGCATAAACCATGACTAAAATCAGGTATAGCCCAGCGGGGGGACTTCAACAGAGCTAACATGAAAACGGTCTTACCAAAATACTACCAGCACATCAGGTATAGCCCAGCGGGGGGACTTCAACAGAGCTAACATGAAAACGGTCTTACCAAAATACTACCAGCACATATCTCTCCCCACCAGGGGGGAGAATATTCTAGATCACTGTTACACGCCTTTCAAAGATGGATACAAACCCCTCCTCCGCCCAGCCTTTGATAAATCTGACCACAGTGCTATTCTGATGCTGCCTGCATACAAACAAAGGCTTAAACTGGGAAAACC
>JAVQKC010078434.1:0-11681 GCA_036025475.1 Philypnodon macrostomus | reverse complement strand
TTTAGGGAAATTTACAAAATTTGTAAAAAACAACTTTCACAAACACAGTGATGGTTTGGAGGCTGGGCCTATTAATTGCTCGATAAGAATATATAAAAACCCTTAGAAATCACACAATGTCTGATTAAGTTGCCTGTTGGTGCCATAGCAGTTGTTGACAAACATGGGACGGGTCTTTTTGTCTTTTTTGATGTTTGTGAAGAATGTTTTTTGACAAATTTTGTAAATTTCCCTAAAACCACATTCTTCTTTCACGGTTTGGGCAGGGAACCAACTTTTTGGTGTTAGCACTTAAACCAGCGGCAGCCTGGTTGGTGTGAAAAGGGCAAGAGTGTTGGCTTCGTGATTAGGTGTACCCACATCTGACCTTCAAACACACAGAACTTAGTTTCATTTATTTTTATTCTACACTTACAAAAAAGTCATGTAATAAAAAGTATTTTTTATACACCATAAAAACAAGATAGAAAACATTGTGTCCACCGTCGAAAATCACTTAAACAGAGCAAAGGCACATGTCGTCATAGAGAGCATTTGATGTATTTACAAGTACTGTATGTACGGCTGACATCACAAAGCCACTGTTCACACATAGTAAAAAATGTTTCTTTTTACAGTTTCAAGTGAGCTGTATCTGCTAAAACTACAATATTGTAGGCACATAGTTCTGTACACTCTTATGAGTTATGGAAATAGATCATACACAACATAAAAGTCTGATGGAGGTATGATGGATACAAGCCTCAATGTACGCCTTGACAATAAAAGTTTTGCCCACATTAAAGGTGAAGTGTGTAGCCCTTTGGTAGCCTCTAGTGGTAACATCAGAGATTGCAATATCACGCTTGAATTACTGCTACAGTAGGCCACCATAGACATTCATGCACAAAATTGGGTCAGGTTTTAAAACTTAAAAAAATGCATTGCCTCTTTAATACTTCATTCTCACTTAATTGTACACATTGCACCTTTAAAAGAATTTGAAAAAAGCAGCGTGTAACAGAAATAGTGATGAGACATATGTGGTGTAAAAATCGACTTGTGTATGATTTCATATTTTTTTCTCAGACAAAAAATAGAAACAAAATTGTCAAAATTCAGAGCAACAAAAACTTAAACCTAGATGGCACTTCCTAAACCTTTCGAATCCCTTACAATGTGCATTTATACAGTTTACAAAAAGAAAAATGTCTCATGTTTTTTCATAGTCCATCCATTATTGCTTTGGAAGATATGTACACTGAACAACATCTCAGTCTGCCAATGAAGCCAGGCATCTCCAACATTATGGAACACAGCACAAAAATAAGTCTCTTGGTTACACAAGTGACTAAAATCAAAATCAAAACTAAAAATGTCAAGTAAACATGTTTTCTTATGCCTAAAGCCGATACAGTTCAGCCATGTTGTTAGCGTTAGGTCATTTTCAGGCTACGTGAGCACAAATATTTTCATTGTTTAAAAACATCTTAAAATGTGAAATACTGATCCAGCCACTCACTAGCAATGTTTTAATACATCCAATAACTTTTACATACGGATTGCAACCGCCATTATCATTATCATTGTCCCTCTGTCCCAGCTCTTTTTGCCGTTGTGTGATTGGTTCTTGAAAATGCCCATGTGGCAGGATGTAAACAATACTGTGAATTCAAACGTCTAAGATTTAACCCTTTCTTTCACTGAAACTCGAATCACTGCACCGTATTGTTCTCACCATCTTGCTTTTGAGTTCCTCGCTCCCTTATCCTGTCCGAGGCCATTTCCCAGGCCTGCCTAACAGGAAGTGGACACAATGCGGGGAGATAAAGTTAACAGGAAGGGGCGGGCACTGAGTAAGCCAGATGGATGAGGACTTCGATGTTTAGTTTAGCTGATTAGCCCCGACGCGAGCGTTCAAACAGACATATGAAGTGGACGGAAAGAACTGACGTGACTTCCACCTATTGTATTTCAGGTTTAAGGGAAAGACGCTAAGGCCAAGCAAAACAGAATAAACGATTGAATAAACAATTCTAATCTAAACGGTAAATTTAAAACAAAGATGGCTGCCAGTCTAATGCAAGCCGTTGAACTGAATCCAATAATAGATTTAAATAATTCAATGTTAGGTGGGCCAGGTTATTAGCAAACTCATGATTAATGTCTGGCTATTAAAACATTGACCTTAATGAGACGGTGTTCTAAATGGAGAGGTAGAGATTTATCTGCACCGAGCCAATGGTCTAGAGTTGTAAATTCTGGTGAGTGTTTAAACAATTGAAGGTCAGGGGCCATGCAGTGTATGGAGCAATTATTCAAAGTAATTATGCTCATGGTACCAAGGTTAGAGGCAGAGGAGGCTTCATTAGGGAACTGTGGGCTTAATTCTGGATCTATCTGGAATTTAAATTTTTGTGATATAGTCCTGACTGATTCCAATAGTTTTATTATTCTATAAACTAGTGTCAGTAAGCATCATGTTAATTATAGAGCCTTCTGTGGCAAACTCAAATCTTGATATTATATATTTACCTCATCGCCCACCCCCAATGATGCATGAAATTGTCAAATTCTGTTAAATGCTGTATAGAAATTGCCCGGGAATGTTGCTTAACTATGGTGTCTTTGTGTGAGCAAAATGGCCGTTGCGATTGTAGAGTTTTTGATAGATCCAGCAAAACACCTTTGTGTGTGTGTTCTTTTTTATATCTGGCCTAGTTTTATATACATTGGACCCTTGTGCGCTTAAAGAATTCAATGCGCAGAGAGAGTGCTCAGGGCACAGTGGCATAATTCTAGTAGACCTGAATGGATCAAATAAACCATATAAGCATTTGTATTAATGTGTCCATTACTAGAGATGACATACTGAAGATTCTTTTTACAACTTTGCTAAAGCCTAAAAAAGGCATTGAAGGTGTAATCTGGAGGTTATTAAAAATTTAATCTACAATCTGACCATGATCTATGATATAAAGTAGGTAATCTGTTAATTTAGTCCTTCCCCTGGCCTCTACAGAAACATCAAATCAGAGTTTGTAGGTTACCACTTTGACCAATAGTAGTCGAGTTTTTGAGCGGTGTGATACACAAACTCTGAGTTGAGTTGCTGTTGAAGGCAAGGGGAGGGACTAGAGTAAACCTCGACTACTATTGGTCAAGCAGTTCTTACAATTTTATTAATGTTTGCCATTTGTAAATGCACTAAAAAACACAGTAGCAGTTTTCTATTGTTCTACAGATTGTGCCAAAAAGGATCAGGGGTTAAAGCGTTTGGGGCCATCCAACAAGCCTCTTCTGCCTCTGTGTATTTCCTGCATGACTTTTGTTCTAGTAGACCTTTGAGAGTTGGAGCTTTCATCTCTACAATAACCGTGATGATGGCTGGTGTCAAATAAAACTCACAAAAACGCTGTCATTCTGTCTGCGCTCCACGGCCGCCATTTCCTTTTTTTCAGTCTCACTATTGTCTCTCGTCGGCTAAGAGCAAGACATCGCTGGGAAAGTGGACACTTACGAAATGGCTCCTCATTCACAGCACTTTTATAAAAGAGATGAAAGATTGTTCAGGTTTGGTATTTGAAAACCTCAGATGAAACATGAATTGTTGCATACTCCAAATTGTGTATGTGTTTGATGAGTTGTGTAATAATATCCTTGATGTGTTGGCTGTTGGCTGATCAAACTTTGACGTAAAACTCTTGTGGACGCACCAAGATTTTTTTTTTTTACTCAAACAATAAAAATCCCTATTATTTACAAATCCATTAATCAATTTCGGGATCAAAAATAAAACCATTGCTTTGTCTATGGCCCTTCTTTGGGTTGAAAGAAAAAACTGTAAGAAACATCAAAGATATCCAATATTACAGGCTGTCAGGAAAGATCTAGAAGAAACCAAAAGTGAGTTGTGAATTGGTTTGACATTTGACGTTTTTTTTCATGAATATTTTTAACTTGGGGGCTACAAAAATGTCTTTAGAAGGTTTTAGTTGTTTGAATATTGAATGAAATGAATTAGGTGAAAGCTAAAGTAGTCTGGACACAAATTGATTTGATGTTGCTATAGAAGCTAGGGGAGGGACAACATCAAAACAACTACTGGTCAAGCTTTAAAAAAAATCTTTCTTATTTCAGGAATCCACTAGACTACAGTTTTAACTTATGGATGCATTAACTATGTATGAACTATTTTTAGATTGTACCAAATTTATGAAGTGTTATAGTCAGTTAAGTGATACAATAGATGCTAAACAGTAATTTAGCATTTAGCATCAGTTTTAAAGTGTAATTGGACATTTTGGCCCACTTAATGCTATGTCAAACCAAAACCGCCTGGAGACCAGAACATGAATATCACTAAAAAGGCCAGCAGTGACCTGTAAATCTAACTTTCTGAGATGGCCACTGATCACCTCCAGAGAAGAAGAAGAAGAGTCAAAAATACCTTAGATACACTAAAGTAATCATCGAAATTCCCTTTTCTCATTGGTAATTCAGTCACTTTTTCCTTGGTCCTGTGGCGTTGTGTCTTGATGTTACTTGTCAACATCTACGGAAAAAGCTGTGATTTAACAGGATGCTGCCTTGGATGGCTCTCCTCTAATCGAGAGTGAACAGAATGGTGAAAACTATAGAACTCAAAACCATTAGGTGTGTTTTTTCTGTATGATTTTGGCAGTGGATCCTTATGGCTGTCAGTTTGGGAATGTATTTTGGTGACTCTTTATCTGCCGATCAGTATTGGTGGTAGTATTCCCGCCCATCCACTCCGTACAGCTCAGCCAGGGTCCTGAAACGGGGTCCCCAGTCGTTTAGGAAGTCGTAATCCAAGTTCGAACCATTGGAGGAGCTTTCCAAAGAGCTAAGGCTACCGGCTAACGATTCGGGTCCCTCGTAGCCGTAGATGTGCAGAGTATCATATGGGAAGCCATCTCGGTCGTGGTCAGCCTCGTCTTTCTTGACTTCGATCATAGCCGCCATATCGCCCTTGCACGCTGTAGGTTGGTGATGGGGTTTCTGGACCATGGCGTACAGGGAAGGGTGTGGGTGGTGATCTGGGTGACGCAGGAGAGAACCGTCGTGGCAGGCGGAGGAGAGGATGGAGACGTCGTAACTGTAGCAAAAAGAGATATGTAGAGTTACAAATGCTGACCAAAAACCACATTTGGAAGATTCATTCAAATAATTGTTGGCATAAATTATAAAAACGCTTTCTGGCATCATAACACCAGCGAAGATGGTGGGTCAAAATACATTGACATGGACAGATGTTTCATAGCTTCACAAATTTGGTCTTAATGTGGAAATAGCTTCAACTACATGACAACATAACAGTTAGAGCTTCTATTATTTAGCATCATAATACATTCACATTATTCTTTTAAATTCAACTAAATGCGTACCATTCTCAACTAAACACAGAGAAAACTGTATCTTCAAAGTTTGGAGCATTTTGGGGCATTCGTGTTCCATTACGACCTAATTTATTCCAGATTTTGTCTTTCCATAAGGAGTGTCTCTCTGCTAGTTATAATATATCATTATCATATCATCATGACGCATATGCAGCAGACAGTTTTTATGTCTCGATTACAGGATTATGTTGGGTTTTAAGATGAGATTTACATTACATTAAACTTTAATGTATCATTTTGCATAAAGTGGGTCAGCAAAGTGTTACATACGGCAGCGTAAATAAATATGGACTAGATTACCACAGCAGTATTCTATGGACTTAGCAAAAGTAGAACACATGGTTATAAATACTGCATATAAAGAGTGCACAGTGCAAAATGTAGTCCTCATAACTATGTTTTATAGTGTATTTTCAATAGCAAGAAATAGACTTTTCTGTGGTCCGAATTGTATCTTTATGTCTCCATAGAATCTAATATGTTCCTATAAATGTATATTAAACACTTATTTAATGACATGGATAATAATAGCCATATCATGATTGTAAGGGTTGACTGGAATATGATTAATACATAATGAAGTAGAAATGTAAATAAATGAACCCAACAATTCTACGACTCAGTTTGAGCACTGGTTTTCTAAGACTCATTGGCGATAAATAAATAAATAAATACATATATTAATATCTTTGAAAGAGTGTATTTGTCCAATTAACATTTTGCATAAACAGAATTAATAACTCGATGAACATTTGAATTTCAGCTTTTTGAACCGCCTTTGATGTTTAAGTCCACACTACGGCGCACATCAAAGCGGCCCACTCTTTACTGAATGATGCAAGCTTTGTGGAGGTGTTACATGGGCGTTTGGGTGGAGATGGTGCGTTCACTGACCCGTTGGTGTCCATTTCGCCTCCTCCCTCCTCGTCGTAGGTCACCAGCTGCTCGTGGATCTCACCGCTGTGCTTCATACTTGCGAGATGGTCCTTCTGATATCGCTTCCTCATGACAAACAGTATCACAATCACTGCAAAAGAAAAATGTAATTGGATGAACTGGATTGGGGATATGAGTCTTCTAATGGGTGTGACATACTAAGCCATACGACATAATGACCAGCATGTTAGAGCTGTGGTCTGGAGATTTCCTAAAGTGTTAAAAAATGCTTCAGCCTGGCCTCTACAGGAACATCAAATCAAAGTTTCTCTTCTGCCACTCAAAAACTCAGCTACTATTGGAGGACTTTCCATTTCTTGTTAAATCAGAAAACATATAGCTGCAATATGAGACAAAGAATACCCCAAGAAAGACATCAAAACACTTTTTCATTTTCAATCTCACTTTCATTTTTTCAGCGGATTCATATTCATGCCCTCTATCCTACATTAATATTGCAGATGTTCCTAATATCACACACAGGCCCATTTTAAATACAAACAGGCCTGATCTACTGAGGTCTGGTCTCCATTGTATTTTGTAGTTTCTGGCAATAAAGCTCTCCCCAGTGTGAGAGGTGGTGTAAACTAGTTCCTATTCAGAGATGGAGCCTTATTGTAAGTCTGTAGTTGTCATAGTTAGTATGGCTGTTACTTTACATTTATTTGAAATGTCACAAAAAATACCAATGATGTGTTTATTCAACGATTAAACACATTAAATACACTTACACTTCTCACCATTGTCTGGTGCACATTCTGCAGCCAATATATTTATAACAATACAATAGGCCTCTCATTTATTTGAGTTTTTTTGGGTCACCACAGCCAATCATCAGCATCCATCCCACCAACTATGTCCTCTTTCACTACATCCTAAGTCACACTTTGGTCTTCCTCTAGGCCTCCTGTCCAGTCAGCTCTAACCTCAGCACCATTCTACCCATATATTCACTATCCATCCTCTGTACATGAGCAAATACTCTCTATATGGCATATGACTTCTCCAAAGCAACCCCCAACAAATTCTACACCAGTCAAAACAGCGACTCTAGTGACGAACGTGTATGGCCCATTTGCCACCACAGGCAACCAGAGATACTATTTATCTAGCAATTACAATGAACATGTCTCTAACAATGAACTGAAGCGACAGAACATGCAATGACATTCTCAAATGGAAAGGATATGAACTTAAAGTTTTAAAGTTGGGTTGAAAACTCGGTTTCAAAGGAATAGACAGCTAAACTTGAATATGAAAAATGGGAGAAAATGAGGAGCGTCTGGTTGAAGGTGTCTGTGATGTTTGCCCTGAGCTTTAAAATCTCATAAAAGCAGAGACTAAGCAGATACGGTCTTGAAAGAACCATATATTTCCAAATACTGTGTAATTCCAAACAAACAATAAAATTGAAAAATTAAAAAGTCATAAAATAAAGCTAAACCATGTCTAAACAAGGACTTAACCAGCACAAGATTAGGATTGCTTCAGTACTAATTTGCACTTAAACCAGGACCAAACAAGATGAAAATGGGAAGTAAACGAGACCTAAATCAAGACCAACCTTGGGCAAAGTAGGTTTAGAATTTAAAGCCACAAATCAGACCAGGAATAAGTTCTAGATTATATATTGTTAAAGGTGTAGTCCTTAAGTTTTGCTGAAATAAGAAAAAAAGAACATCAAAATTCTGATTTGAACAACATCAAATCAGTTTTTGGGTTACTACTTTGACCAAAAGTAGTTGATCCTTTACTAGTGCCACCCCTGGCTGCTAGAGACAAGGGATAGCATTTTTTTTTTCATTGTTAGGGAATTTACACCTTAAAGAAAATGTAACACACATTGACAGGGGAAAGTGCCAAGTGGAAAAGACAGAAAAGACAGGTTAGACGCAACACTTGACAAAAATAAACAAAGTGATAATTTGAGAAAAAAGTGGAAAATGCGATAATCAAGATCAAGCTCCTCCGTCGTCACCTCGAGCTGCACCAAGGAGCTGCACCAAGGAGCTCAGAAAACGGCTTCACTCAGCTGGAGTTTACTATGAAATTCATACTAAATACATACAGACCGAGAAAGCAATTTCCTGTGTAGAGCCCATTTATCAAAGCATTTAGGATCATTGGTTATATGGAGAAATTAATGATAAATTTAAAAAGCACATATGTAATTGGTCTCGAAGGCAACAGATCAGCTTGGTCCATCTGGCTTCTATTAAGTCTTGGTTTTATTTAGGCGTATGCAGCGCTTACCTCCCTGAAGCTCACAGACGTAAAGTGGGTCATATTCAGATCAGGTTATGTTTCTATAATGCTTGGTTTAAACTTGGACTTTGAGCGGTTGCTTTGTGACCGATACTTCAGCCCAAACAAAATACATAAAAGGCTTTTAGGGGGATAAAAAAAACAACTGCTAATGCCTTTATTGAAACTAAGGCCAGGCACAGACTAAAGACCGTAATTCTCAAATTTGGATTTACGCTCAGGTCAAATGTGGCTGAGGGTGGGATCATAAAAATGCAGAACACTTTAAAAGAGGGAGTGACTAAACTGTCTCCTAAATACTTCTTAATGGTAAAAACCACTCCAGCCTCCATCTTCTTAGCAAAGTCAAAGAGTAGAATCATCCCAATTGAAACTCTTCTGTTAAAACATATCTTACTGACCCCTTCATGATTTGGACTGATTTGGAATGAAAGCACGGGCTTCTTCAACAATTTAAATATAATATACTGATGTGTGCAACTACAACTTACACCGTGCTTTTATACATCGAAGGTGCTTTATATAAGTCCAATATTCTTTCACACTGAAGTCCACATTGGTACTACCCCCGTAGCCACAGCTATGGGGAAGACTGACAGAAATGCGACAGTCAAACCATGCAAACAGTCTCTCCACCCACCAAACACAAGACATGGTGGGTGAAGTGTCTTGCCCAAGGACACAACAAAATAAATAAACTGTGCTAGAACAGGGATCACCCCTCTGGTTAGGGGATGACATACCATAATTCAGTTTCTCTGGGTGTCTTCACATTGCATTTAGCACCTTTCACTTTGCCCAAAAAAATTGAGATTCAAACTGATCATGAGATTATAAAAACATAAAACATAACTAGGCTATATAAACACACTGTGACGAAGGACCTGGATGTAGTTCAATTGACAGCCACCATAGCCAATCAGAAAGAGTGTTGCTATTTATGGGCTGCCTGCCATTGTTTAACTGCTAATATGTTAACGGCCCTGCTAAACTAATTTATGTTATTACCAGCTATTCTCGTTTGTGGCATTGCTGTTGTTTATTGAACTGATATATGTCTTTATTTTTTATCTATGTTACAGAACCACACACCAATCAATCAGTTTAATTTTGTGTTATAATAAAAGAAAATCTGTGCATTCTTACCGATGCCCGCTGGCGACCACAATTATAATAGAACCACAATATTAGCTCTCCCCAAAACACATATGAAACGCCAACACAAAGAGTTTGTTTAACACTGCATCCTACATTGGAATCTTTTGGATGAGGAAGAGGAAGCAGGAGGTAGATGTGTGCCCATTGATGTAAAACAAAAAAACAAACACCAGACAGAAGTCATAGAAGAATCAGAGGATATTTTGGACATGGTTTGGTTCCTTGCTGCCTCTTAGACCTGATCTGAACCACCGTTTCTTCTCACACCCATTAGCCATGCCTTTAACACAGGGGCCAACTCACTCATTTTAACTTTAGCATGAGAAACCAACAGATTAATCTTTTATGACACATGCTCGGCGCTTTAATAAGCTCAGAGAGATATCAGGCTGAGGGACAAGGCACCAAATAAGACTGCCTTTCTTCACAGACTGGGAAAACGTCTTCTTCAAGCGTGTCCGATTCTGCTCCTTGTGAGAAAATGTGCTCCGTAAATTGCTCTGGGCCACGCTAGATAATGGCCAGTGCATTAAATAGTTAATCTGTCCCGCGTTGGAGGTGTGTGATAAAAAAGAAGAGAGGGGAGACCCAAAGGGAGTGCAGAGATAGTGGAGTGTATTAATAGTTAATAATGTTTGGTCCGGGTCGATAAGATAAACTCCTCATTAAGGCACTCATTCGGCGGCTGTTCCCACAATTTCCGCCGTCTCTATCCTCTTTTTGTGCAGCGCAGTATATAGGCGCACGCACACAAGCATAGTTCACTCTTGTGGTGCCTGAGCACAATGGGCGACCAACTGTTATTGACTCACACTGCCCAAAAGCCCAACTTGGACTGAAGACCAAGTGGCAGAATCTTTTTTTAATGAGTTTTTTGCTAGCTAGTAGTTACATGTTATTACAGTGTATTACATTGTACTTCATGAGGCAGATATAATGTCGTTAGGGGCTATAGTAAAATAAAGTGTGACCACAAATTGTAATGAAAGTGCATAAATGAAGCGATCTATATATAAATATCTGTGTGTGTATATGGACACAGAGACCGACAGAATCCTCACAACTATCTCCAGATGCTGTTTTTATTTGACTTCACACCATACGCCCACTTTCTCATATCACATCTATATAGGCTTATTTCCCATCCATCACTCCGCCTCCATCCCTTTTTATCACTTCTTTGTTCTCTACAGCACTTCTCATCCCTGGTCTGTTTGACCAACTATTTCCACTGTGATCCCTACATGACAAAACTCTTTTTTTTTCAAGAACCAAAACTAAACCGGTGCAGGAGGCAAAGGTACAGTATCAAAGAGAATACTGAGCTGAAGACCGTAGGCATTATTTCCACATCCGCTACTGCATTATTCATAAAACTAACAACACCGGGAGGAGAAAGTGTTCTGTGCAGAAACACAAACTGGATTTACGGCAAGGCAAGAGAGAATGAATTCACGTGTGCCTGTACACTTTACTGTGGGCCTGCTTCTAGAACAGACAAATACTGACCGTAAAGAAAATACAATGTAATGTTATCGTCTAAGAATATACAGTGTTATCTTCAAAATATGAAGTCTTTATTTGGAATGAGCCGCTGATGCTAACTCTCAGGAAAGCACTGCAATTTTTAATAAATAACCACATTATGCTAACTATATTAAAACAGTCATTTTTGCACTGTATAGCACTTAAAGGGATACTGGGTAGTACAGTTACAGTTACACATTTACTCAATTACATTTACTTGAGTAACGTTTTAAAGAAATTGTACTCATAGAGTAGCTTTACTGCACAATACTTTTACTTTTACTTGAGTAATATTATTTTGAAGTAACTGTACTCTTACTTGAGTAAACTCTTGTAAATCTAGAAAGAGTAAGAGTACTTTTACCACCTCTGTGTGTCATGTAAGAACAGCTTTAT
>JAVQKC010078432.1:0-19658 GCA_036025475.1 Philypnodon macrostomus | reverse complement strand
CGACGGGTGGCTGGGCGCTCCCTTAGAGATAGGGTGAGGAGCACTCGGGAGGAGCTCGGAGTAGAGCCGCTGCTCCTCCACATCGAGAGGAGTCAGCTGAGGTGGCTCGGGCATCTGTTTGGGATGCCCCCTGGACGCCTCCCCCGGGAGGTGCTTCAGGCAGGTCCCACCGGAAGGAGGCCCCGCGGAAGACCCAGGACACGCTGGAGGGACTATGTCTCTCGGCTGGCCTGGGAACACCTCGGGATTCTGGGAGGAAGTGTCTAGGGAGAGGGAAGTCTGGGAGTCCCTGCTTAGACTGCTGCCTCTGTGACGCGGCCCCGGATAAGCGGAAGAAGATGGTTGATTGGATGGATGTTTTGATTGTTGGAGAGGCTTTTGACGTCATGGTTGAGTATGGCTAACACATCTACTTTAGTCTGCCCCCAGGACAGCTGTGACTACAAAAACAACTTACCACCACCAATGTGAGACTAGAAAAGCACTATCAAAATGTATCCATTATTATTCATTCAATCAAACATTTACATTTTGACTACATAATTTGAGTTTATGTTGATGACAGAAAATCCTAATTTTGGTCAAACTGAAAAGCTGTTGGTAAAACAACGTGTTGTTATGTGTAAATCGTCATATTCCCAAAAGCACGAATCCCTAATGTTGTACTTTTTCCAATAAACTCAACAAAGCTAAAGTTTGTACGCTCCATGTGTTTCCAGTTTAGATAGTCTTGGTGTCATTAAAATGAAAAACTGCACTGCATCAAACACAGACAGAAAACACAGAGATGAAAGAGACTTTTATTGATATAGGACAGTAGTGCGACAGGAAACCAGGGAGAAGAGTGGGGAGTGACATTCGGCAAACAGCCAGATTCAAACTCACGACTCCCAGGCGAGCACTAAAGCTCTGAATATGGGTGAAATGTTGTGAAATGGACGTATTTATCTGAATGTAAATAACATAATTGAATATTTGAAAAGCATCATTGGATACAGTATATTGATAGGATTTGTAAATGGAAATAACTGGAGACCCATTTCCTAATAAAAGTGAATAGACTGGCCAAGCTTTGAAATGGTTGGTTGTGTATTGCAATAGTTTGAAGGGAGGACAATATTAGATACACTTTCTTTATAAAATATTAAATGTAATGACTTCATTTTGTGGTCTGGTGTTAGATATTTTAATACGTTTAAGCATTATAATGAGACACATTTTGCTCAAAAAGAATGGTATAATTTCCTGGTGGTTCCTAGGCCCATAATGTTGTGATAAATATGACTCCTGCTCCAGTACGTTAACAGTGCATTTACCTGCAGTACTCGACTCATCCACTGAAAACTGTCCTCCTCTGTGGAGTCGGGGCGCTGCTCGGCCACCACTACAATCCTCTCGTCGTGAAGCACCGTGATGGAGAACACGGCGATCCTGCAACACGCATGCCCTTTTTAGCTTTATGTTGTAAAGAATAGCTACATCACCATTTGAGCACTACAAAAGAACATCATGGATGCTTTTAGGTTTTTTTTCATTCAACATTACATTTTTCCAAAAGCTGTAGCAAGATTTTGTGTCAGCAAACGTACAGACATCAGTCTTCAAATACTAAAGTCTCTAAGGAGAAATGAGTCACACTTTTTGTCCATTTGGTGACCATTACTATATTTCTGTGACACTGGGCTAGGACTGAGAAAACGTAGTGTAAAGACCACAAATGTAAAATGGTAAATTGCATTAATACAAATTAATTTATACTTCAAAAATGTTGCATTCAAGCATTTTCCAAGTCAACATTTGTGTTATGTTAAATAACCTGAAAGGAGGCAATAAACAGAGACTGACTACTACAACTACAATAACAATCATGCTGATTGGATAAAAAATTAAGAACTGTATTACTGTATGTATTAGATTATATCATATCAACAGTGTCCCCCAAGGCCAACGCATGTATTGACCCATTTGTCCAAAAATGCCCCAACATAGATGGTAGGAGTACAGAATCCAGACAAAATATACCGTCCGCATCTCAGTGTGTCATGTGACCTACCTCCCTCTGTAAACAAACTTCATTGGTTCGACAGCGAGCGCCGTGGCAACGATGTCGTCAGCGTTGTGTCTCCGCCCCCCCACCACCATCAGCCCGTCCATCTTCCCCGCCACAAAGATGAGTCCTGCTGGTCCGATGAAGCCCAGTAGACCTGTCCTGGTGAAGGGCACCTCACTGATGGGAGCGCCAGTGTTCATCAAAGGAAACACCTGACAGACACAACACAATATTTATGTACTTAATTCTTCTGTCAGTAGTCAGCAGTGTGCTAAGTTGGTGATGGCAAGAGGCTTAATATTAGCTCTGATTTTTGTTTGTACATCTCCTAAGTGGTTAAATTTGACCTTTTTTGATAATATTAAAGCTGCACTACCTATTTTTTCACCTTGTATTCTGGCAAAGATTATTATTTAGTTATTAGTACAGAATAGCAGAAGTCATCTGAGAAAAAATATTTACTTTGTCACCTGTGGACTGTGCTATAAGGGTTTTTGTTTTAGAGCGAGGGAAGGAACTGTTTAACCAATCACACTCTTCCACTGTGCTGGAGCGTTCTGATTGGTCGATACATCCATTATTTATCCATAACTAGACTCTAGCAGGAATAATTTGATGCAGCTTAAAATGATTATTTATTTATTAAATTTGATTTTACAGAATAAATGTCAACTCCAGATCTCTGCTATGTTATTCTCATACTTCCTGGCTTGTGTACGTACTTCTTGGTTTGTGTGAGACCATGATAGAGGGTCGCGAAAGAGAGGGATTAGGAGATTTTTTTTTTTTTTTTAGACACATCACTTTTACAGTCACAAAATCAGGTAGTGCAGCTTTAAGTAATATGGTAATATATAGATAATAGATGCGTTATCGTTAGTTGGTATCGGAAAGAATAAAGATTTTCCTTATATATTCCTTCAGGGTGTAGCTGTTTCGGGAGCGAAGAGAAAAACATTTTCATTCAAATGTGGATTTGGTCTTCAGACACAAAAAAAGTTGCCCTAACAAGCATCTCCTTGAAAATTAGCAACTTTATTGGGCTCACCTCAAAGGTGTTCTTGGTCATCCCTGAGAGGCCGTAGTAGGACGACCCCGTGGCCTCTGTACAGACACACAGCTCTCCGATCTCATCTGTTTTACACAACTGGGGCAAGCCTTCAGAGTTCACCACACACATCAGAGCTGGGGACAGAAAAACAGAGTAGTTATAACCCTACCCTTTTTTTGCCATTGAATAAAGAAAAATCCAAATACAACATAAAAAATAAAAATTTATATGATTTGAGAAAAATAACAGTTTGGTATATCGCCCGGCTCTACATAATCTCACCTCCTGGCATAACCGAGCCCACGTCCTGTAGAGTGAGCACAGACAGTTTCTCCTCAGAGTCCACCCTGATCACACCATGGCTCAGACCAGACATGGACAACACGCCTCGACCAGGGGGGGTACTGTCCTCCTCCACCGGCCTGAACACAGAACATAACCAGCATATTAGAGTCTATTTAAACAGTCAAATAGATCATAATTCAAATGAAATACACTCACTTATCTTATAGAGGAACAATGAAACTTCTTGACCTAAATAAAATTCCAATACATAACTAAACATGTTGTGGGGTGAATTAAGCTTTCTTTACTCTCTCCTATCTATTGGAAAAACACACGCCCTCGCAACAATGAGTACACGTCCTTGTTCCTGGGAGTCTAAGGTGACAGCTCTCACGAGAAACACAAAATGCTTTTGAATAGAGAGCTTGAAGAAAGAGAACTATGTAACGCTGATGATGATTGTACCATTATGATAAAGTCTATACTCTTTCTTTGCATTACAATAAAAACAGATGTCTCAGGTTGTCACAGAGACAAATGTAATACACAAGCAACTTGCCCAGTCCAATAATACACATTCATGTTGGCTATGTCCATATGATGCAAAACCAGAAACTATGGGCCTGAGACGGCCCAGTTGAAAAGGTGTCATTTAATCTCTACTTACTCACGGACAGTGCACGCTTAGATTTTATACAAAATTCAATGTTTAGTTTATGGGTAAAAATCTCTATACATTTGTTTATTATGTCTAATTCTCAAGAGCAATTTCACATATCCTTTTATTTGAGTCTGAGGCTGCAGACAGCAGTCATTTTATGCAAATACTGTATAAGTATTTTGGAAAGAGGGACTGTTTTGAAACATTCCATCACTGACAGTCAGATTCTGGGGAGTGTGCATTGGCTGCAAAACAAAACCACTTTCTTCACAGCACTTTTGGAGCTTGCATGAGCACAGCACAATCTACCACAACTCTGACTCATGCATTTTTATATTATTTTCCTATTTTTAAAAAGAACCAGGGTTACAAAATAAGTGAAGATTGGATTTATGAAGAGTCAAGATGTGATGTTTAGAGTTTGGGTCAACAACATGGACAACATCCATTAGGTTAAATGGAAGGCTCTATGTTAGTTGTAGTTTAGTGATTTTAACAAATTATAAAATAATACAAATATATACAAATAAAAATTCATTACAGTTACATGTACTCTATGCTAAAGTAAAGTTGTTAAATTTCCATAAAGTTTGCAAAAAAAATAAAATAATAATATGGCCCTGGCCTAACCCTAGTGTTAAGTCAGCCATTTTGATTACAATTGAATCAAATCATCAAAATCTATTCCTTATACTAGGGACAAAGTAGTTCCATCTGGTTTTGTATTTTTTTGCATCATCTGGACATATTTAGGATCAAAACTTATAAAAAAAAAAATCAGAAACAAAATCTCAAAAGGTGGCCATTTTGCAAATCACCAAAACTCCTGGAACTTTCACCAATATTCTATGATATATCTATATTTTGATTATATTTTGTGACATTAGTTAACTTCCCTTTGTCGAACATGTAATTACCACCACCTTAACAGCAACCTTACTACTTGAACCCATCTTTATAGAGTCATAATTAAGTCCTTTAACTTGGGGTTGGGATAAAAAGAGCAGTTACAGTTGAAGTTTAGTGCATGTAATAAAGTAATGTTACAGGAAGGCTTTCATTGGACCACATACCTCTTTAGCCTGGCATTAGCCAAAAGCAAACGCCCTCTGTAAGTAATGTAAGTGACTTTTATAGTTGCTGCCCACCATGTGGTTTAGCTCAAGGAATATGCAATGTCATGAAACAGGGGGGTGATAGTCCAGATTTCTTTCATTTTTAAGCAGTTTGCCTGGGTATTTTCAAGAGTTCATTCATTCTTCTACATGTTCATGTTAAGGGTCAGAGGTGGCTGGACGGGCTAGATGGGCAACTATGGGCTTTAGGCGGGGCATACCCTGCACAGTTCGGAGAGGGACAATTTAAGACCTATTTTATGCTTTTCTTGCACACTTCACAGTCTGTTTGGGATACATTTAGGTTAAAAAAAACACTTTTTTTACTTCTTCTGGGATATAAACAAACACTATCACAGCTAAACAAATGTCTTCTCCAAACAGATATGTTGTTAAATTCTGGTAGCAACAATACCACTTCGGGTGTGTTTGTTGACAGTGCAGGAGCAGTCATGAACACTTCCTAGAGGAGTGATTTCCCCCTATTAGCTACATCACTTACAGGTGAATCTGTTTTCAGCTCTTGGATAGGACTATAGCTCAACATTATTCATTTTCTCAAACATGCGAATAAAACTCAACACAAATTTGGGTATGTGTTTAAGATGCAAAAATTATTATGGTTAAAAGCTTCTTAAATATGGTTGCATTTTAATAATATAATCCTATTCTTTATGAAACAGATTGATATGAAAGATATGAAACAGATTATTTCAGTGTCAAATTAAAAAAATACACATCTTTTGTTTATAAAATACATGTGCTGTATTGATTCATTACCTTCTGATGGCGACGGTGAGTGCCTCTGGTGAACTGGCACAGGGACAGATGACTTCTGATTTCAGGCCTTTGGTTTGGAAGACGTTGAGGAAGGCATCGCAGGATGAGATGGACCCTGGTCAATCACAACACAATGTACTGTAGGTACTTTAGGTCTGCTCCTATCTAATGCTTTTAATGCACCCTTTAATGTGGATGTTAAGTATGTATGTTTAGACTATTAATCATTATGACAATCAAATATAGATGAAGAGTATAAAAGTGGTCACACAACATAACTACATATAATTCAACTGTAAACAGTGCTCCCAAAAGAAAAGTACACTGCAAAATTATTTGAGTGTCAGTGAATGAATATGATAATACATATGATAGTGGATATGATAGTGAATATGATAGTAAATATGATAGTGAATATGCTAATAAATATGATAAAGAATATGATAGTGAATGGGCTAATAAATATGATAGTGAATGTGATAGTGAATATGATAATACATATGATAGTGTATATGATAATACATATGATAGTGGATATGATAGTGACTATGATAGTGAATATGATAATAAATATGATAGTGAATGTGATAGTGAATATGATAATACATATGATAGTTAATCTGATAGTGAATATGATAGTGAATATGATAGTGAATATGATAGTGAATCTGATAGTGAATCTGATAGTGAATCTGATAGTGAATCTGCGTGTCTCTTAATCAGCCCTAACTGGTCATTGTAGGTGTACTCCGCCTAAATCCTATAGTTGCTGGGATAAGTGATCCTCAACTGTACACTGTAAAGAAAAAAATAGTTCATGTGTATCGACATGTCTTGAATAATGCTCATTTGATGCTGTAAGTTGAAGTCACTAATGCAAATATGGTTGATGATGGGCCCTTAAAGAGGAATGTTTGCCACAACTAACAATGCTTCAACAAAAATACATCGATTTATCTACTTTTGCTCCTTGGCCCTTAAGCGGGATAGCCTACACCTTGAACAATGGCCAGTTAGCCGTAGTAGGAATGACACAGAGAAATACACAGATATGAATGTTGTCAGATACGGATCTACTTGGCATTTAATTCTTTCTTACATATTATATATATTGATTTTTAATTTTCATTTATAAATGATAAATACAGTGTGAGGGTATCTTACAGGGGTTGGATCCATCAGCGACCAGCAGCATCCTCAGAGAGCTCAGGTTGATGTCCCTCTGGTCTCTGTGGGCCACCAGAGCCCAGTGCATGTCCCGGGACTTCACACATGCCACTTTAGCTGCACACACAATATACTGAATGTACTCAACTGTGTCCTATTCATATTTATTGTCACCATGAAGCGTACAATATGGTACAGTTGCTAATATGAACAGTTTCAGTAACTTTTACTGATATCTTTGTGGTTACCTTTGTACTGGCAGACCTTCTGGATCCAGGACAGAGGGTTGACCTTCATCAGAGCGTATGGGATACTGACCACATGCATCATGTTCATGACACTCTGAAAGACACATACATAAGAGAATGAGACTTAAAGGTGTATCCCGTAAGTTCCCTAAATATAAAGTAAGAAAATATAAGAAATGCTTTATCTGACCCTGCTCTATGATGTAAAGCTTGTCATAATTATTATTTTCCATTAATCCCTGTATCTACACCAAAATTAGAACAGACTTTGTGGGATACCAATTATGACCAATAGTAGTCGAGTTTTACTTTAGTCCCTCCCCTGGCCTCTACAGACTTCACATCCTTTACTTCACTAACTTTGAGAACAAATCATAATGAAAAAACTAAAGTTAGTATTATCCCTTGTAACCTTTCAGACACTCTCTGATAATACTGATATTCCCCTTCAATTCAACATAATGTATTGTGAATGCTGCAATGTCCATGCTTTTTTGTGAGATTTTCAAACATATTGTAAAAGTTTATGACTCACTGTGAGGACGGCGTGCCACAGTCCCACATCTTTCTTGAAGTCCAATACATTCACTATGGTCTCAGCTGAAAGATAAAGCATATCATTTTGGAACATAAATGTGTGAAAAAATGATCATGTTAAAGTTGGGTTATTATATAATTATATATATGACAAACCATTACCTTCTGTGTAGGAGCAGGACTGGGTTAAGGCCTGACAGTGAGTGAGCATGGCGATCCTCGTCACTGTTACACCGAGCACACTGCCATCTTTACACGTTTTATACTGCAAGGAGTGTGATCACTTTTGAGCAAATACTGTATTCATCAGTGAAAACAATGTATTGTATAGTTTAGAGTTTACCTCGATATATGCCGTTTCTTGGTTGGCGTCTTTGATGAAAGGAAACCAGTCTCGTGGCGGTTTGGAGAGGTGCTTAGACTCAGTGACAAACCACAGCACTTTGGGCCAGCCTGGACACAGAAAAAAAACAACCCACATTACACAGTGCATTTTGTTGGGTTTGATAGGGTCCATCCATCCATCTTCTTCTGCTTATCCGGGGCCGGGTCGCAGAGGCAGCAGTCTAAGCAGGGACGCCCAGACTTCCCGTTCCCCAGACACTTCCTCCAGCTCTTACGGCCGAGAGACATAATCCCATGTTTGATAGGGTAATATACACTTTTACATACTCCAGTTGACAGGGGCTTAAGAAAGATTACATTAGGTTTGTATCTTCTCTATTATCTAAAAATTATAATAAATGATGCAATTTTCAATTCTACGCCTTACAATCCTTGTTTCTTGAATCTTGGGCCAACTACTGTGGCCCATTAGGGACATGTAGTGAAAATACATACAATAGAATTACTTTTATAATAAATACATTTTAATTACTGAATTAGCCTCTATACCCTTGTACCTCCCCTTCCATACATTTGTAAAGATAAGATTGTACTAACATGCTGAATAACTAGCTACATCATTTTACAGTGTGAGCGCTGCCAGCAGAGAAACAATCAGCTGTGAATGAGATGAAACTGCCAATCAATAAAAGAGCACTCAGCGGTATGAGACACACACAGACACATGGTGACACATGCACTAGGTTTGGTCAAAATTAATTTACAGGACTCTATTAAAACTGGGTTGCACAGTACTAGAAAAACAAGCTAAAAATGTTGTCTGTTACCATAATTATATTAGCAGTATATTTCGATTTGCATTTTTAATTATTATACTAGCGAAACAACAATATTTATGGAATCACATTGGTCCACGTCCGCAGATATGTGTGAACGTGATAAATCAAAAACAAATTGCCGGATCAGTTTCAACATTTGCACACAGGTACATACCATAAAGATGCAGAACTGGATTGAGTTTGGTACTTAGGTAATTAACAAATTAATGTTCGGATCCACTTTTATTGATCCAATAATCATGCAAACAAAACTGCATGAATTTTGGCACAGTGATCCGGGCTAGTGTCTATTTAATGTACATAGGAAAATTACAGAATATATCAAATAAAGAATGACTATGGAACTCTGGACACACTTACTTTGACAGAGAGCAATGATACTTGGTACAGTGATTCTCCACAGTGTACCCAACATAAAATATTCTTATGACCCCGCCCTACAACAAACAGGAAGTTGGATATATTGGACTGAAATTGGAAAGTCAGGTATATTTGACAGCGTCTAACTAAAGAATTTGGGCAAAAAACATAAAAAAAGTAGACCCTTCCCATGTTTGTCATGGTTTGGGGGCGGGCCTCTTAATTGCTGGTTAACAATATAAAAACCCTGAAGGCTGATTAAGGTGCCCGTTGGTGCTGTGGCATAGTTTTTCTCCCCTTGTTTTTGCCTTAAACGAGAAGTCAATTATATGGATTCAGTGATATGACATTTGGGTGGCATGTTTTGCATATCCTGCTTCCTGCTTGGAACAAAAGCAGCCACTCACTGAAAAAGAATGCTTGCAGAGAATCTGTAAAACACTGGTAATATTTCCTTAAAATATTATCCAGAAATCGAACTTCTTCATTGTGGATTGCGCTGAAATTTACACTGTCTGTCACATTCGGTGATTTAAAAACATAACATTATCAGAGTGTTTGCATTGCCCGATGTCAAAACAAACTGTCCATTTTGGGTCTGTGGCGGCAGGGGGCTTAAGCCTGTTTCCACTCCACATCATGACATCAGCCAATTCAAACTCCTCTGCAACGTGGAGCATTCAGTACAATAACAGTCCAATGTTTAGAAGCAAAACAAACAAACTGCAAAAGAAAATAAGACTAAAGGAAACATTGATCGAAGGCATAATGATTGGACAAGTCATTCTACAAGATTAGCATTGGTAAACCAGGGAATATGCCACTCTGAAACGACAAGCATAACACAGTGTATATATAGGGGGTCAGCTGGGATTGTGGTATACTTAGAATGTGTCTACAGTATTCAGACATAATGGCTAAAGAGGTACAATAATGCATTGCTTAAAAAGTTAGTCCTAGTTAAGAATAAAAATAATCTTTTTCACATTTTTCATTTTTTTTTTAAGTTTTATAATAGGCCACATATTGCATTGGTAAAAACAATGAATAATTCAGGATCCAGATGGTGTTCTGGATCTATGTGTATCAATGCATTTGCTTCTTAATAATTAATTTGATCTTTCCTAAAAAATCTTGCTAGCAGACAAAACAACCAACCAACTAGCACTGGTAAAACATAGCCCGTAGAAAATCAGATTTGGCATAGCTATAGAATTACTAATATAATGATTAATACAGTATGGGTATAGCCTTCCTGTATTGAAACACACTTAGCATAATTATATTTACAGAGAGAAAAAATCTTGCTATTTCTCTCTATGGGCTAGAGTTTACAAACATTGTAAAGTCTGGGGCACTTAAATAACCCTCTCCTTGCTTGTAAAAATATGAATTGCTGCATTAAAAAGGAACCCACTGTTTGAAAAAGAATTAAAGCTACTAAAAAGTAGTCACTAGTAAAATGAGATGAGGAGACATGTGGATGGAGTGTGGCAGAAACAAACAGACGCTCTCTTGAACAGCAGACATATATACATACACTCTCAGAGGCAGAAATAGCTCCAACTAGGTCTGCAGAGGACCACGAGACAAGCCCACAGCCCGAGCTGACTCTGCTCCAAAACACAAACACTGTGCACTGTTTGACTGGAGCTACACTCACATGTCCACATTATACTGCACAACATTTTTCAGTCTGTGTAAGTATACAGAGAGGAAAAGAGTATGGTAGGGAGAAGCTGTGTATATATTGATGTATTGTGCAGCTAACAGTCAGAAATCTACTATGATATATTTAAAGGGAATTTTACAGAACAAGAATGAAATTAGAAATATTACAAAAAATATTTTATGTTGGGTACACTGTGGAGAATCACTGTACCAAGTTTCATTGTATCAAGTAAGTGTGTCCAGGGGGGACCCTGGAGGGGTCATAAACATGGGGGCGCTATTCAGTCATTCTATTTGACCTTTGTAATTTATGTACAATAAATATAGACTAGCCACTCACTGTGCCAAAATTCATGAGATTTTGTTTATGTTCATCAAGATTAATGCCTTAATTAAAGTGCTCCAGTATTTTAATTAGTTAATTATTCTTCGTAGAAGTACCAACATCGATCTAGTTTGGTGTCTTCATGTAATGGAACGGTCTACAAAAGTTAAAAGATCTGCCAAAAACATTTTGAGTTGTAGCGTTCACTCTTGTTTTGCTGATATAAATATATGGCTAAAGATGTTTAGCTATTTTTGTGGCAAAAAAGCCATGGAAATTGCCACACAGTGTTCAGTGCAATTACAGGAACAGCTTAAGCTACTTTACAAACCATAAACAACTAGGCCTTAAATGAACCCTAACATTAGACTTTAAAAATACTGAGACATTATGTGATTATGGCATTACTGCATGCACAGAATTTATGTAGTTGTTTAAAACATGAGTCTTGCCATTTTGATTAATGCTCTCATTGTACATTAAACCACATTCATTTGGACAAAACCATACATTGTGCATAGAAGCGTGACATTTACATGACAAGTGACTCTGTCAGAAGTTCCATACACGAACATTTAAGCCTTCTTCAGCAGCCAACAAAACATCATGTTCAAAGTAGACATTTACATTCTGCTAAAACTGCTATTGCTTGGTGTAAACTAGTAGTTCTCAAACTTTTAACATCAAGTACCACTTACCACTACCAAATAGTCTAAATCAGGACACACTCAGGTCTAAACAGGGACTAACCCCAGTCTAAACCAGGTCACAACCAGACCAAATTACCACCGGCATAACCAAAGTCCAAACAAGGCTAGCCAGGCTAAATAAAAGGTAACTCAGGACTAACCAGGACCATTAAAAACAGGTCTAAACTAAACCTTACCAAGGTCTAAATCAGGACTAAACCAGGTTGAAATCAGGGGTAAACTGTGACAAGACCAGAATTAAACTGAGCAGTGGCCCACACATCAAATCTAAGCCTCCTGTCAGTACATGACTAAATAAATTAAGAACTAAACTGCAGACTTCTGAGCACCACCAAAGTGCTCGTGCACTACAAGCGGTACCTGTACCACAATTTGAAAACCACTGGTGTAGATGACAAAAGACAACTGTACGAGCCATCCATTATACATGTTATTAGCAAAGATACAGCACTGACAAAGAGACCAGTGTACGACGAGACTTCCTTTTGGTTTTTCAAAACTGTATTTCTCATCTTCCATCACATTCCTGTCTCAAACAAAGTCATTCATTCTCCCTTCAGTCTGTCACTCTGTTGATCACTACATCCTCCCACACACTTCTTCTGTTGCAAATATAGCTGCGTAATGGTGTGCTGCTTTATTTAGCTAGACTATATGCAATTATACAGAAGCCTCCGGACCACAATCACACACTAGCACTGAGAACATTGACTCTATCTGTCTGCTTGTGTTTTTTGTGTTGAATACAGGGCCAGACAAAAATGATTCTACTTCAACATAAGTATCATGTGCTAGTTCTAGCTTAGACCTGGTTTATCCCTGGTTTTAGCTTGATTAAGGAATGATAGTAGTGGTTGAGACCTGATTTAGTTCTGACTCCTGGCTTAGACTTGGTTTACACCTGGTTTACTACTGGTCTAACCATAGACCTTGTTTAGTCTTGGTTTAGATGTGGTTAACCCTAGTTTTATCTGATTTAGTCCTGATCAAGTCCTGATTAAGACCTGGTTTAAATCTGGTTTTGCCCTGATTTACAGGTTTATTTTATTTGTGGTTTAGCCCTGGTTTAGTTCTGATTTTGTCCTGGTTTAGCCCTGGTTTAGTTCTGGTTTAGTTCTGATTTTGTCCTGGTTTAGCCCTGGTTTAGTTCTGATTTTGTCCTGGTTTAGCCCTGGTTTAGTTCTGATTTTGTCCCGGTTTAGACCTGGTTTAGTTCTGATTTTGTCCTGGTTTAGCCCTGGTTTAGTTCTGATTTTGTCTTGGTTTAGCCCTGGTTTAGTTCTGATTTTGTCCTGGTTTAGTTCTGATTTTGTCCTGGTTTAGACCTGATTTAGTTCTGATTTTGTCCTGGTTTAGCCCTGGTTTAGTTCTGATTTTGTCCTGGTTTAGACCTGGTTTAGTTCTGATTTTGTCCTGGTTTAGCCCTGGTTTAGTACTGATTTTGTCCTGGTTTAGCACTGATTTTGTGCTGGTTTAGCACTGGTTTAGTCCTGATTAGACTGAATAGACCTTCAAAAAAGACACTTAGGTCTGGCTTTTGGAATCTCAATGGTGCATACAGCCCTGTTTGAATAAGCTACAGTTTACAGGTAGATGAAAACAGCTCGCCTCATATTAGCTTGATTATTGAACACGCTAACCAGACTGGCTGTTCCCTTGATAGCAGTTTGGCCAACACCTACTTACTCTTTAGGTGCTTTGACATAACCTGCTGCACCTGCAACCATAGTTATTCCACTCCACAATGTGAAAAACATACAGCGAGCATATCTGGGTGGCGTGTGTAAGCCTGGCGTGAGAATGTCTGTGGAGGTGTGATGTAAGTGGTAAAGCTACCCTGGTCACTCTCAAACTTTCCTGCAAGGTCACATTTGGAACAGCTCAGCTCATAAACCTAATATATTCCACTTTCTCGTCACATTTTTCACAGCCTTCCAGCTCAAAAGTAATTAAGAAAACTAAAAACTAAAATTTCAGCTAAGGTCAATATAGGGCCTAGGTGGATCCAGGACTCCAACTACATTATTACCACTGTCTGTGTCTCCTTGAGTTCTTCATACACTAGTTCATTGAGCTATTGGTGCGTGCAAGATATTAGTTCTGCTTAAAAGTAGCCAAAATGTCACTTTTCACCACACGTCCAACCAGAGATCCTGGTCTGGGAAGTTTTCCAGGCAAGTTTGAATCTGCTCAAATGTTGAAAATCAAAAAACTGCACTTTCTCTTCTTACATTAAACACTCGAATGAAAAACTGACTACTTCACTTCACTCACACAAGATGTCGTCCAATTTAGTGACACGGTCAGAATTTGGAAATAGCAATGCGCCAAGTAAGAAATTATTAGTGTTGGTGTTGATTTGGATTTTTGTTTTTATGATTTGCTACCATTCCAAAATAGGGATATCTAAAACGCTGTAGTGTGTATGCGCGGCCTGTTGGTGGCGCCATGACACTTCTGTGAAAACACTGGGCAGCTCCATGTTTGTTGTTATTGTCAGAGTGCAGCGGGTTATAAGAGGAGGAGGGGCTTCTACGTTATCGTTTCTGAAAAGAAGCGTGTTGCTCGTGAACACGGAAACACGGAAACACGGAAACGGTGTTTTGAAATCTTTCCACTCTGGGACCCGGTTTAAAGAATTATCGTTTTCGGGCTCACAGAACGCCGGATCCGTGTGGACGTAATGTCTAAATGATAAAATACCTTAGCAGATAACTCAGCCTGAGATACCACAAAGATCACAACTCAGCCACAATCATTGAGTAAAAGAATGATTACTTTTTGATCCGAGCCATACAAAAGGCTTTGTGTCTCAGTGGATAGAGCATTTACCCCTGAACTAGAAGACCAACTTGTCTTGGTTCTACTTTGTCCAGTTCTTGAATTAGACATTTTAACAATATGATCTGCATTTGACCTCTATCATGGAGAGGACATTCAATGCTTTGTGGAAAAACTCAAAATCCCCAAGATTTACACTCAATCAGAATAAGAAAAGATCTTGCAGTAACAAAACAGTCAAACCCTCCCTCGTTGTGACTGTCTCAACCCAAGCCAGACTGACTCATGGGGAAGGTATGTGCTGAGCCTACAAGCTCTGCCGGCGTTGGCCTCTGGAATTCTAATTCACAAGAGGAACGCCCAACTTCACCAGTCACACCAAATCCTACTGCTGCCACGGACCATTCTTTATTCTTAATCCCGCTGTTTCACCGCGTCCATCATTCACGCATGCTTAGCTCCAAGCGGGGCAGAAGGAGACGGGGCACAGGGGAGGTCCAGGGAGGGCAACTCCACAACTGGTTCGCAAATCAAAGAAACTTGCCACACCGGTTTATTCCAGATCTGCAGGTGGAGAAAGTTCTGCAAAGGTGAAGAACATTGTAAAGAGTAGCAAAAGAATGGGCTGTTGATGCTGCATATTGCTGTGTTTTTGTTCCTCCTGCTAAAGTGTGGTGCTCTATCCAAAATCTATGCAATGCTTTTGTTTGTGCCAATACAGCATCTTCTGATATTTTTATTGAATGGCACACATCTGAAAATGCCTCAAAACATAAGTGAAAAGTACACTTTTGAAGGCGGCAGGGGAAGGTGGCCACTGTATGGGAGTTTAACATACATAACATACAAAGATATTGTTTACATTAAAGTGGGATCCTCTGAGACATATATTTTCCAAGACAGAGCTCTGGTCTGGAGGGAAACCAGTTCCATCAAGCATCTTCAGTGGCTTGCTGTGAGAACACAAACAATCTGTCTTCCCAGCTCAGCCACAAGAGAGACCACGCTCCCCAGAGACTCTGCTGCACAGCTTCAATCACAGAGTCGCAACATCTACAGAAGCTCAGGAAGAATACAGTTGACAATGTTATACCACCAAGTGCAATTTTCTTTGACTTTGACTAAAATGAAAACAATAAATAAAATACACTCATTCTAGAGTATGTCCATATCCAAGCTCAAGAGATGTTAGAGGGAGATTTCTGGTTAGTTTAATTTCTTATGGACTTTAGCCTATATGTTGGGGCAAAGAATAGGAAGTATGCTTTAGCTTCGAAACAGCAATAAATTGGAAAAAAAAAAAAAAAAAAAAAAATGCTAAATGGATGTAGAAAATACATTTTAGAATGCAATCTGTTAATAATAAAAATTCAGAACCACAATCAGCAGCAAAGACAAAAACTAAACTGTATTGCATTAGCCTCGTAGTATATTGCGCCAGAGTCTTGCCAACAACATTCACCACAGTCATTCATATCGCCTCCAGTGGACCAATCATAACTTAGCTTCTACAAATACGACTCTAGTATGGGAGAGGTTAATTCAAGCTTTATAGCAGCACTGTCAAACAACACCCAATGTTTTGTTTTACTACTGAATGAAGGATGGCACAAATAAAGAACACAGCTACAGATATAACATTTGGTATGTAGTTACATGTTATTACCGTTTGTTACACAGTGTATTACATTGTATTTAATGAGGTAGATACAATGTAGTTAAATGTTATTACAGTTTGTTACACGGTGTATTACATTGTTCTTAATGAGGTAGTTAAATGTTATTACAGTTTGTTACAGTGTATTACATTGTACTTAATGAGGTAGATACAATGTAGTTACGTTATTACAGTTTGTTACACAGTGCATTACATTGTTCTTAATGAGGTAGATACAATGTAGTTAAGGGCTATGTAAAATAAAGTGTGAGAATGTGATTTTTGACTCAAATATTTTCAGATAATGAACATTTCGGTCCTTCGATGAGCATGTTTTTTCAATAAATGTGCCACTGGAGAAAATAACAGGTTTTTTATGTTTTATGAGACATCAAGATTTCGATCTAGGATGTGCATAAGGAGGAACAAAACACACTATGTAAGATACTATAAAATCTAGTTCAAGGGTAAATGCTTGCTCCATTGAACCACAAAACCCTTATATCTCAAATCTAGTAAATCCACTAAAACAGATCATTTGTCTTTGTGGCTATAGAGTTAGTATTTTGGTCCGGAATAGCACCAAAAAACTCAATCTCTTCTTTTCAAAACCTCATCTAATCTTGCCAGAACAATCAAAATACTTGAACTTAAATAGCCCATAACTTGATGCCAACTGGAAGTGTTTTTTCCTTCCTCTCCTCGTCTAATGTATAATGACAAACTTCAGTTATGTGTTATTAGATGTCTGGGTGACCGCACATAAACCCGAGGTTGACCCGATAATCATTAGTGTGGGCAAACGTGGGTGGCACACGGGAAGGGTGAGGCTGGTGTGGAGATGGAGCCACTGGTGCTTACCACAGAGACAGACAGACCAAGCCCAGACCTTAATCCCTGACTTGTGACAGGCTAATAGTGAGGCTTATCAACTTCAGCGATATGTGGATGTTACAAACACACACACAGCACCAAGCCATTAAAATGTCTGTCTTCAGCTGTCCTTCCTGCACACTACCAATGACATTAGGTGTGCGATATCACGATAACAGTTTGTTTCATGATACGACATTATGACAATCTGCTAATTTGGGGAGATCATTGAATCATGCTACAGTGCATTCATTTTTACTGTAACATTGCCGTGTTTATATTATTAAAAAAGAACCTGAAAGAACCTAAAAAAGACACTGGTAGCAGTATTCATCTGAAGAAAACACAAAAGTCGACATAAAATCGTGATTCAATTTAGATTGTAATGTTGGCATGTGGTACTAACCCTATTGGAAGGACTGTTGATATCGCAGTAACACTGAGACCTTCAGCAGACCAACACGAGTAAATCTAAAGACTTTGGTACTTGTTATTTCAGATGGTTCACAGAGGTATACACTCACTGGTTACTTTATTTGGTACACATAGACATATTCTCCTGCTCAGCATTGTCAATAACTATCCAGGACATCAAAAAATATGGGGAATTAGATCATCATCACAAAAAGTATTTCTGAAACTGACGATCTACTAGGATTTACCAGGAGAATTTACCCCAAAAGAGAAAATAGTGGTGGTTCTGTGGTGAAAATGCCTTGTTGATGCCAATGGTCAGTGGAGAATGGTCAGACTTGTTTGAGATGATAGAAAAAACACATACACAACGACCCTGAAGCTCCAGGATGTGCATATAAAACTTGATCTGGGTTTTATGATCAGACAAAATTCACCCTTATCAGAAGAACTTAACACGACAATACACTGTGTATGTCAGTAAAAGGGAGACATTCTTCAAAATATTGAGAGAAATCGCATATCACCAGATTTCCATAAACAAACACTGAACGTCCGGGGCATGTGTAGAACTCTGCAAAGTTATGATACGCAGTATGGCTCACCGTTTAAAGATTGACAATTGGGCACTGCCCGTCTCTATGTGGGCAATTAGTGCTCAGACAACAGTGCAGGAAAAACCGGGTGTGAATGATTGTGTCGTAGGAGAACCCCTCATCTGGTATGGACAGAGTTTACGCGCAAATAGAGACAAAACAGAGGTTGTCACGGATCCAAAACACAACATTAAATAGTGACGACTCGACAAACATTACACTGTAAACTTTACTGAATGATCTGACACCATCTCTTCTACATCCTACGAACTGTCGCCTATTTTAAGTGCAAAGACTTACCCACAAAAACGCACAGCACGTCCATGAACACGTACAGCTTCTTCTTCATAAGGTCCTTCATCTTCTCTGCGTTCAGAAATTGCCTCCAAGAATCAGATCTTCAGAAAGCAACGCGTAGTGACTTCCATTGACTCACTGTTGTTTTGGAATGAAAAGGTGCAGACTATGCAAACAAGATAACCTGCCTTACGAGTAATTCTTCTTCCGGGATCCTCTGCGCGCGTCTACCTGCGCTGACATTGAGCACAGTGCGGGTGAGTGATTCTCCGAGGATTACTCCGTGTATCTGAGCACACTCAAAGTACGGACGTTCAGAACAAAACTAGAGGCGGACAGAGCTCCCATTTCCAGCGGGCAGAAGAATATTCACTCACTCACGCCGTGCCAGTGCTACGGTCCCTCCTCCCGACTTCCTAGTGTTTAATCCCTGCCTACTTTTCATGTCAAAACGTCAGAAACCTGTGGATGAAAACCAGGAGAAGCTTTAAAGCAAATCGCCATATAGTATACTGTTATTACACCTGGCCATATGGGATCGTTAAGTGCTTTACCATGGGAAAAGAGAGTATAAATGACATTCAAAGAAACACTTACAGTCAGATAATGTCCTCACTATGGAGCGCCACAGCTGTGATGTACCTATTTCTGTGACAGCCTTCTATTTAGATGATTTTTATTAAAATAGAGCCTGTTTTGACAATGGAATATTATTGTTTAGGCATTTATTATTGAATTAACAATCAAATCAACTCGACTTCTGTTCTAACCAGGGCAGGTTTCAGTTTATTTGTCATATGCACATTCAACACAGGGTCAAAAAATGCAATGAAATGCTTTGGATCGGAAGAACCGTTAGACTCGCTAAGATACTCATGAAGTACTAATAGCATGCA
>JAVQKC010078424.1:0-10759 GCA_036025475.1 Philypnodon macrostomus | reverse complement strand
CTTCTAAAGAGAGACCAGATATTGCTTCAGAGATTTTTGGTAACTTTAAAATCCACCCTGGCCTATGCAGGTTTGTAAGTTTCATTTACATTTTTATTCAATGTGCCACTTTCAGCCTGTACCTCATACAGTGCAATATATCTTCACCACGCCTGTCATTTTGACAGAATGCTCTTCTGTAAAAGCCTTAACTACATGGCCAATTTGTAGTCTTATTGCCTTTGCTACTGACTGATACGACATACGGCTCCCTATAAAAATTGCTTTATTGTCCATTGCTGTCTTTTTGTCATCCATTGTGTGGGTTACTATGAACAAGCTGCCCCGTGCTGGCTTCTTCTTTTTAGATGGTATGATAGCACCGTCACTTACCTTTCCTCTCTTTGCATTAAACAGAGCACTGCTGTTACCAGACGAGGAAGCTGTAGGCTGTGCAGGTGGATTTTAGCATCAGGTGGTAGATGGTTGGATTCTAAAACCTACCTTAAGCCAATATTATATTAACATATTTTATTTATATTCTTATCTTCTTTCCTTAGTCACAGTGTCCCACTTTGTAGTAAAGTTAAACAGGATGTCACAGTCACCTATGTATACTTGTCCAAGTTGTTAAGTGGTATCTGATGAAAGAGTGGAACATTTTGCTCAGTTACAAGGACTTGATGATTAACTTGAATGAAACTCATGTTCTAGGAGCTGATATTCCTTGAAGCTGATGCTGTTTGTAGAACAGAACTCACAAAATGATGTTCTGTATACCTTTTTAAAAAACCTAGTTACCTAGCCAGTCATTGTCATTAAAAAAAATAAAAAATAGAATACAATTTTTAAACAGGCATGGAGCCAATCAGGAAACTACTGGCTAACATACACAAAATAAACTCCCTTTGGACCACTTGAGAATGTTGCTATTTCAAATACACAACCAATCAGAAAAACAAAGCGCTTGCTAAAGGTCAGGCCCACATGGCTATAATTGGTTGAAGGGATTGATTGGAGACATTGGTTGGAGGGATTGATTGGATGGATTGGTTGGAGGGATTGATTGAAGGGATTGATCGGAGGGATTGATTGGAGGGATTGATTGGAGGGATTAATTGGAGGGATTGGTTGGAGGGATTGGCTGGAGGGATTTATTGGAGGGATTGGTTGGAGGGATTGGTTGGAGGGATTGATTGGAGGGATTGATATTCTTGACCAGCCAAGTTTTCTGATCGATTTCACTTTACCAATAATATAAATAAGTCAATACTACCAGCTGATGTATGTCTTGAAACTTTTTAGATGTTGACTTTAGCCCATTTGATTTTGAAAGGTCAAAAGGAGCTTGATGCTGCTGAAGCAGATCTGTCTCTGAAGTGCTAGCCTATAACCTTAAATCATTAATATTTTCATGTAGCCAATTCCTCCCATGTTTGTGAGCCTGGTAATTATACTCACTATTAACCATAACATTGCATTTTCCCTACAGCCACTCTGATGGCACTAATGAGCCATGCTGCTAGCCGAAGCAGGAAAATGAATGTCCTAAAATTACCTGAAACTTTCAGAGGCCAAAAACCTTCCAGCAAATTGACTTGTTAGTGCAATGCTTTTTGATGTGTTAGGAGTTTTACTAACAAGTACCTGGAGAGAATTATTAACTTGGATACTGAATGTGTAAGCAAAATAGTTTTTTAGGTTTTAATGATCAGGCATAAGGATGTGCAAATTGAAGATGTTTCTGTTTTGCACTTGAGTTTTGTACATCACACTCCATCTGTGCAGTAGTGGCTTTACTCCAGAATTGGCAGAATTAGCTAAAGCTTTTAAAATCTTTTTGGTTAGTTATTATTCTTTTTTTATATATATATTTATACAAGGCCGCAGCAGTGGTGCAGTGGGTAGATGCTCGCCCTTCAACCAGAGGGTCGGTGGTTCGAGTCCACACCCGAGGACACGCTGTCAGGCCCTCCCGTGGACCCACCACCCGCAGGAGGTACCCTTAAAAAGGGCTGGTGCAATGTGGATCGGGCAGTGGTCGAAGGCCGGAGTTTCCTGCTTAGACTGCTGCCTCCGCGACCCGGTTTCGAACAAGCGGAAGAAAATGGATGGATGGATGGATATTTATACAATCTATTTTCAACACTACTGCAGTGGGAGCCTGCCTGGTTTGCTAAACAAAGAGCAAGACGTTAAAAGATTGGCTCTGGAACAGATAATTCATGCCTGTTCTTTTCATTATAGTTATAGAAGTTAGACAATGCCCTCGTTGACCTATAGTAGGAAAACACTGACATCGCTCTATAAATGCATAGGTCAAGTCACATCAAGTCAAATGTGAAATAGAATCGGACCCTTGCTGGCAGCAGCGGGGTGTCAGCCCACTACTGGCACATATCTCGCTCTCTAAAAGCTAAAGTTAAGTAGATTATAACCTTTACTGTAATGGCATTGAATCTCAGCATGTAACGGGACATGCCTGTTGGCAAGAGCCATGAAAACCCTTTCTCCATTGATCACAGCACTAGTAAGGGGCCTCTGTAGCCATGGCCACCTGCTCCTTTCGGCAGACAGCCCTACTTGATACTATCTTGATATCTTGGTTCACTGTTTCAACCATTTACTGACCAGTACACATCTTTATACTGTGTACTGGTCAGTAAATGGTTGAAATAGTGAACCTACAGTAGCAGGCAGTAGTTTTATTAAAAATATTCGATTGATTACATTTGTGATATGACCACATTTTGAACTCGACAATGGCTTTGTCTTCAGAGCAACACAACTAGCTGCTTGTGGCTTTCTGACATGAGCAGTCCTCATGGTGGCCATGATGAGGGTCTCCTTATTAACAACCTGCAGCGGTCCGATAACACTGTGGCTCTAGATTAGACCGAGCAAAGCTGGCTGTTCTTCCTGAGGAGGTTCAGGTTATTTAATGCTGCCTGTCTTAATCCCACACACTGCAAGCACAAACTCCAGCCAGAAAGTCCATCTGTCCTCTACATAAAAAACTCAAATGAATCAAGTTGTGATAAAAAGCAGAAAGGCTATTTTATTTTGATTAGTTTCTGTTTCATTTGATGACACAATATTTTAAATAAGACTTTATTTTATCACTTATTGTTGGAGTTGGGAACCAGTGCAGTTTTCAACAGTGAGAAAATGTCTCCTCCTACACAGCCTCCCACACCATCCACCAGTCTTCTTCTTTTTGTCTGGCACACATGTCATATTTTCAAATTTCAAGCACAAGAAGCATGTTACAGAGTAGAGTCAAAGCTGTAGTGAAGGACGTCCAAAGTCCTGGAGCTCACTTCAGGGTGGCCATTATTAGCATTTTAATTCAATAGCCTTTTGCACCTATCCTCGGCTACAAATCCAAAAAATGTCAGTATCAAAGTCATTTTAGGAGAGTTTTACCAATATTAAGTAGCAGTGTGCTAAAAGGCATTGGCCGTATATCTGACATTGGTGAAGATGTAGTACCTACCTAGACATGGACTAAATGCCCTGTTGAAATTAGTCCAAGGGTAAAAAATGCATCAAAACTGCCCATTTGTTCTTTTAATGACATCTTGTAGCTGTAGGCTTTTGGTGTCTTTGATGCTATCCTGCAATCAGACTGAATCCTTACACAAAAATTGTAGTATCATATTGAGTTGTTTTGAGTTGTCTTCCAAAATGACTATTACTGTAGAAAGGAAAGGAGAATGTAAAGGTAAAAGTCATTTCCTGTTGTTATGAATAAAAATATGATGGTGTTGGTTATGTGCCATAATTTCTTTTACAGCCGAAAACTAAATACTATTTAAGAATTTTATTTCTTCAAAATCCTGGCAACAGAGGCACATAAAAATTACATTTTTACTGCAACGCTACTGTCAAAATGTAATTTCCTGGTAAGTGGCCCAAGACTACTTTTTTCACACCATAAAGTTATCTTTTTGCCTGCCAAAAGTGACTCGATTTCCCAGCTAGAGGTTTGCAAGATAAATGTTTTCTAGGCAATTTTGGCACACCACCTTCTGTCATAATGTTCCTATGAATAAATATAACTAACTAAATATTTTTGCCAGTATTTAGGCTGTCTAGATGCTATCAGTAGCATTAGCCTCATCTTGAAGGATCACATAGGATGCTATTTTTGTTCAAAACACTAATATACGCAACAATATTTGAAGAGTTGTAATGGATGAGTTGGTGAGAGTTTGTCCTTGAAGTTTTGTGCTTTGAGGGATGTATGTTTATTGTAATACAGAGGGATTCCGTTGAATATGATACAAGTTACAGTAATTCAGTATGCCTGATATCACATAATGAATCATAAATGTGAACATAGAAATTGTTACTGTGAATTACCAAAAGAAACAATGTTATTTTGCATCTCACTGCTATTGCTGCTGGTTTGTGCGAGATTGAAATGATTTTTGTGGAGTTCTTCGTTCCAGATCAGAGCCCAGGCCAGATATAGAGCTGTGAGAGCCCAGAAATGTCAGCACTCATGGATATAATCGTCGAGTCATTGGTATCGATCAACAACTGTATCAATTCCCTGCAGAAATAATGTACTGCGGTCACTAGAGTTGATTTACTGAGAGACTGAGAGGTTTCAGTGTTGTGAAAAGTGCCAATACCTGCACTTAAACAATCTCTTGAGAGTAACTCAAAGATATAGTGAAATAGACATTGCCCTATTGAACAGAAAGGATTTTTTAAAATACATTTTTAGATGGTAGTTTTTGGTTTGAACTAACCAGAGGCAAATGTCTCATGAGACAATCTGCTTTTTCTCTTAGTTTTATGTTGCTTTTGACGGATATGGATTGCTTCCAAATGCACAAGTGGGTCTGGAGCCAGATCAGAGAATGTCTTAATTCCTCAGAACATCTGTGGACATAAAATAAGGCTTACTACTATTAGCAAAAAGATGTAGCTACATTGAGAAATATAAAAAAATAATTGAGTTGATGCCTTTGTGCCGAGCAATAGGCTGAACTTGAAACATGCTAATTTAATTAATAATATGCCATATGTAGTTCTTCCATCCTTGCTTGTCTTGTGATCTCACTTTTGTGAAGCCCTATATCTTGTAGCCCCATATCTATGTATTTGTATACATAGATTTGGGACAGGATCTTTTAAATCTGCAATCTTATTACAAATGATTGATGATGGTTTTGGTGAGAGAGGTCCAAAAACTGCATAAAAGTGTGGTTTTGTTTGTTATGGATGCGAGGTGGCTGAGGGGTTTGCACAACTAGTTTCCTGGATCAATCTGTGCTTCTGTTTGCCATTCTGTTTGAATTCTCCATGTCCTCCAAATGCTTCCACAAGATATGGGGGCTTCTTCCCATTGTCAAGACACATGTATGGGTTAACTAATCACAGGAAATTGCAGGTTGAATTATTGTCCTACGTATGTGTCTTCTTCATTGTGTGTTGGCCTTATGATTAATGGTAGTTGTCCAGCGTATACCTCACCTCGTCCAAATCAACGACTATGTTCCAGCCCCCTCCAATCTGGATAGGAAAAGAGGCAGATGCACCAGTAGACCATTTGTTTTCATGAATTAAATTTCATTGATATATTGGTATTTTTGAGTGCACATAAAACAAAATGATTATGACAGTGTAAGACTCTCCAGAAAATGACATGAAAGCAGCTTTTTGCCAAATGTATTTGACCAAAAATGCAAATGGACTGGTTTACTTCTTCTGAGGCGGCCCACACCTTTTCCTCATGATTAATGGGACAGGCACTGCCTTTTTGGATGGAGAACTTCCTTGACAAAATACATTCATATTGTGAGCCTGTTTTACATTCTCTTCCAGGGCTGCATGGAGCTATCAGTGGAAATGCAGGAAAGCCATTTGTCTGCATGCAAAATGGACCTCATCAGACACATACAGCTACAAATATAGCAAATGTGAAAAGAATTACCATAGGGAATACATATACAAATGTGCAAATGGACCGGCCATTTAATTTCACCACAGCGTTCATCTTTGTTAATGATTAGTGGCTGGGATGTCTCAGTTTTCAACACATCAATAATCACACACTTTACATTCTGGCTGCGCTGAGTTGAAACGCAGAGGCAGAAATTTTTCTGCATGCAAATGGTTGGATGTTTTCCATTTAGAGGGATGCGTCAGGACTGATTTTCAGAGAAGGACGAGGCTGCAGCTCCAGACATAACATCCACTGTCAACATGATTAAAACTGGGCTTCGAAGAGCAACTGGTGACTGCCATTTGAGTCGGTACATATCAGGATTATTGTCTTTCGGTGGATTCCTCTTCGACTTGTAGCTCACAGCTTTATGAACAGTTTTTGTTTGTTCAAGGCAAAGAAAGAATGTCTGTAACAGCATATTTTATTTATATGGCATATTTGAAAAAGAAGACAGAAGAATGGGAACATATGGACAAATATGATAGGGTAAAGATAACTCCACAAGGCTTCGTTAAATAAACAGATGTTTACTTTTTGGTGGGGTATGACTAAAGTTTTTGCAGTATAGCAAGTTACTTGAAACAACCTTCAAGGCCTTTGACAAAATACTTAGAAACATTCAAATAATCTTTACAATATGTTAGTTAGCAGTAAAATAGATTAAATCTATGTGAGCTCTCGCTCTAAAGGCCGCTTCATACTCCCCGAGAAACTCAGCTACTGAACTCCACTACAAGTAGTATTTATTATTTTATCAACATTTTCCGTATTGTAATGGGCCTCTTAACGCTCTTGTGTCAGCTTCAGATGTAGCTTGTTGCTAGAGTTGTTAACGATTAGCCTCTCCGGTGGCTATTATTGCTTAGCTTAACTCGACTAATGAAACAGACGAGTTGGTGTCTTTTCATGTGAACTGTGAGCCACTGCACATGTACACAGAGACTGACTCGGCCAGCTGATCATTAAAGCTTATCCACTGCTCAAGCTGAACTACCCCACTGAAAAACAAAAATCAGGTCAACATCCACAGTTCTGATCACACAATCACACAAATGTTCTCGGACACCTTGCCGAAAAAAGCTTTGCTCAGCTGATGTGTCGAGAACAAGCTTCAAGATCTGCCAAACTACCGCTCAGAGAAATAAATTACGTCATTTTTTTTCTCTCCGAGCACCGTCTGCCAGAAAAAAGTTCTTGCTTCTCGCGGAGTATGACTTGGCCTTTACAGTTGATGCTGCCTGTTGTTGATTAGTTGAAGCAGGACATTGCCACAATGACTGACAAACTATTTTTTTATTTGAAATCTCTCACTACATTTTGAGAAATAAAAATACCACTTGTTACAATATAATTGGTTTTATGTTTGTTGTTTGGTGAGATAGTTGGATTGAATGTTTTTCACATTTACGAGAAAATGTCAGTGTCAGCATTTTTAGCCCATAAGGTGCACTGCATCGATTTTATGACTGCAAGACATTTCTTTCCAACAAAAACATTGCTTCTTGATTTGATTTCCCGCCTTATATATTGACAAAGCTTAGCACACTGTAAACCTAAGTACTAGGATGAAGTGTCTGGAAAATAATTGTATATTAAGGATTACAAATGGTAAGCCAAGGCTAAGCAGGCAGCCCAGACTAGTCTCAGAAGGTTCATTTCAAAGTGCTGTGCTCAGAGCTTGTATTCAGTGACATAGGCATGAAGTGAATAAGGCAGCCTGACACACGGGGAGTTAACGCGCTGGGGAAACTTTATTGCTCTTGGCAACTGCAGGTACATGGATGAGTGTGAAGGACGTGAGGAAGAGGTCTCTGTAGTAATCACAAAAAATGCAACGGGAGAACAGTGTCATAATAAAATTAGAGATATAATCAGCTGCTGAGCAAGGGCAAGTAAGTAAAGGTCTACTGGAGTTATGTTAATAACAGTAAAACTAATGCACAAGGACATAAAGAGGAGCAGATGTGAGTGGATCCATCACTGATGTCTATCTACCATATTAAACCAAAAAACAATCAACCGAAAAACAAGTGTTGCATCTCATCCTTCACTTTCATTATAATCAACAACAGTGTTTTAGAAGTCAAGCACATGGCAGGTGTTCAAATAATTTAGTCGTGCAGCTTCAAAGTCAAAATACAGATTTTACTGCAATGTGCAATGTTACATCAATGTGGTTTAATGACATCTGATAATAAATGTGCTATTACCTTACCCCAGACATGTATGAAAATATGAACTTAACACACAGAATTTAAATGTGATACTGAACATAATCAATGTCTGGTTGTCTACACTGAAAAAGGTAAAACAAATTGTGCAGTAATCATTCACACAAAAAATCTTTCATTATCTCCGTTTACTAAAGTAGATCAGTCCAACTAAATGATGTGCATTCAACTCACATGGACTATTTCACATTATTTCACAGATGCTGTATTTAAATGGCTTATTGCAAAAGACACTTCAGCTTTAATTCACACATTCTTGATTGTATTTGAGATTTCTTAAAGTATATCAATGTTAAATAATCTATGATAGTTGAATGCACATATTTAGTTTGACTGATTTACTGAAGTAAACTGTGAACGCAATAAATCAAAAAATCCTTGCTGGATCTTTTTCAACTGTTGCACACAGGTACATATCATGAAGATGCAGAACTGGATTGAGTTTGGTACATCTTCGATTAATGACAATTAAGTAATAACAAACGCCCTATAACAAACAGGAAGTTGGCCATTTTTAATTGAATTTGGGAGGTCAGGTTTATTTGACAGCCTCTAACGTGCACATACTTTGCCCGATTAGGCTCTAACCTGAAATACCTAATGACCGCCTGGCCCTGAACACATCTGACCAATATGATGGCAGTTACCTCGATAGCGCCCCCTATAGACTGAAAGAAGAATGTCGTTTTAGGGAATTTTCTAAATTTGGCAAAAACATTCTTCACAAACATCCAGACAAATCAAAAAAGGGATTAAGGTGCCCGTTGGTGACAGTTGTAGCAGACATATGGGGCAGACGTACGGGGCAGACGTATGGGGCAGACGTATGGGGTCGTTTTCGCCGATATACACCTTGCTGTCGGGGACGACGGCACAGGCCTAGTTTTTCAAAGCCTTTGAGGTTTAACTCTGGGGACTGCAGATGGGAGACAACGCCCCCTGCTGCTTTGAGATGCAGACGTTTATTTTTTCTGTGAAACTATGAAATGCACCTTACTGCAAGATTTGCTTTTTGTATGTGACATTAATATGCATATATATATATACACTGTGTCTTTTTATGTCTGACATTGTACCATGTTTGAACTGTTACAACCCATGGCTAATAATTCCAGATATGATTGCAGCTGATTGATAAATTTGAAATGAGATGTATGGCTGCAGTTTCAGTAAACAAAGCCTGGTAAAGGTGACATGTTCCCTGTTGAAACCGGTAATGTAATAATGGCCAGTAATGTAATACCTGCCAATAATCATTCTGCCAACAATGTAATAAGATTTTCCATTATTGGCTACAGTTATTATATTATTATAAAAGGATAGTTTGAATGCATGGTAGGGCTACAAAATTGAATCGAAATCACAGTTTGAATGGTCACAATCAGCAAATCGCAAACATCGCAATACAATATTCTTTGCACAATAAATCAAATTGTAAAAAGAAACCTGAAAGGCATGGGATTCTTGTGGAAGTTTAACAGTTAATATTTTAGTCTTCTTTCAGGTTTAAAAAGTGCTGTGCATCCATATTTTATAGATGATTTTCTAATATTGTGCTTTGAAAAACATCCAATTACACCCCCCCAAAATGGCAAAATGTTTAGTGGCTCAAAAACCTAATTACATTATTGGCAGGTATTACATTATTGACCACTATTACATTATCGATTTCAACATTCCTCCTTTTTCATGTTCTTCTTGGTTGTTCAGATATGCTATTGACTGATTTCGGTATTGTTAGCAGATGCACTGATAAGTGTGTTCAGACTTCAGATGGGACTCTTTGTACTGCTCCTGATTGTTACTCCGATCTACAGTTCTATCCGTCCTCTGTTTTCATGTATGGACTAACCTGGAGCAGATGCTGCAGCAAACGCCCCATACCTGTGAATCACATATGACTGTACATTTTTAATTTAACTGAAAAAAGACTGACATGTACACTCTGTTATGACATATAATTAAATTATTTTACATTTTTAAATCCCCTGCTTTACTGTTGTTCCATCAAGTCAAGGCTTGATATTACAGATTGAACTTTAAATTATATATATATATATATATATATATTTAAAATTAATACAACTCAAAAACACTTGCTATTATAAATGTAGGAGGAGATGTTTGATGTTACGTTAGAATGTATTAGCTTAAATTATTAAGATAGTAATAAACGGGGCACCACTGGGAATATACCAGAAAATTATAAAGCTAAACAATTCATAATCTGAAGGGTTATGTTCAATGGAGATTAAGGGACCCATTCATAAGAAAACACCTGAAACCTAGTTAAATTTAGTCAAATAAAAGTTTTATTGATTTAATTCAACAAAAGTGTAAAACATGCTAAATAGGTAGGTTAAATTAGATAAAAGAAATAAGGATATAAAGAGTAAAATGTATTAATTAAGCTTGGTTGGAGTATAACGCAGGTACGCTATGTTAGACGCACAATCTTTGATGACCATCTAGATTAACTAAACTGGGAGTTTAGATTAACAACGTGGGTAAACAGCATTAGGCAAATGTGGTTAGCAACTTTTATCAGAGGAATTCCTAAATTTTGACGCCAAGACTGTGTCACTGT